>CM065458.1:2558690-2785965 GCA_032872475.1 Leptopilina myrica (nomen nudum)
TAAAATTTTAATAATAAAAAAAAATAAATTGTAATGATCTGTGATTTTCAGGTTGGCTTGGTATCAAGAGAAGAAGGCGGTTGATAGGCAAATAATCCATGAAGATGACGCGAGTACTACCGATTATTTCGTGTATGCGATAATAATGTCTGTAGTTACAGTAAGTTAAATTGCCTCTAATATATGGCAATTTCAATTTGCGATTATCCTCGGCTTAAATAGCAACTCATTATCTTCTAGGTCATCACTATTCTCGTTGTTCTTGTAATGCGAAAGAGAATTGCACTTGTGGTCCAACTTTTTCGAGAAGCTGGAAAAGCAGTTTACTCCATGCCCGCCTTATTATTACAGCCGATTTATGTACGTGAATTTTATTTCCTCTGATACTTTAAATAATTAATTTTTTCAATCTTCTTTTAGTCATAAAAATAAGTTATAAGTTATAAATATAATAAGGAAATATTTTATCGGTGCAAATAATTATTTTTTCCATGCAAAAAAATATATTTTATTGAATCGAGACAATATTTGTACAAATAGACATTTTTTTTCATCGAAAAAATAATTATTTGCATCGACAAAATATTTATTTGTACAAAAAAATATTTGTTTGCATCGAGAAAGTATTTAAATAGAAATAAATATTTATTAGCACAAAAAAATATTTGCTTGCACTAAAAAATATTTGATTGAATCGAAAAAATATTTGTACAAGTTAAATTTTTTTTGGTATCAAAAAAATAATGATTTGCAACGACAAAATATTTTTTCGCTTTGAAAGAATAATTATTTGCAATCGAAAAAAAATATTTCGATGTATTTAATTATTTTGATGTAAAAATAAATATTTTTTCGACCCAGGTAAATATTTATTTCTATCAAAATAATATTTCCTCCTTATTTTTAATGAAATTTGTAATTAAAATTTATTAATTCTGATAAATTATTTACAGACATATTTATTGGTTCTGTTGAGTGTCATCGCCTGGGTTTATTGTATGATTTTGATAGAGAGTGCAGGCGATCTCTATAATAACACTAAAAAAAATCACCTCCATTATAAAAAGGATATAATTATCAAAGTAAGTTGAACTGAGAAAAACGAGAAATTTATCATTGAATTACAATTTAACAAATTTTAATTTGAATTGCAATGACTAATTAAAATATTTTTTACCAGATTACCAGATGGTATAATATATTCATTTTCTTCGTGATTTGTGAATTTTATTTGGGATGTCAACATATGGTTGTTGCCGGTTCAGTTGCCCGTTGGTTCTTCACCAGGTTAGTCACATTTCGGAAAATAAATTAGATTATTAATTAACTTTTCACCAAAACGACTAAATTATCTGTAATTTTTTTTATAAATTCTCAATTTATTTTATTAATAATAATAAAAATTGTAATATAAATACTATTGTATTATTAATAGTTCACTAATAATTAATTAATTGCTACCATTATTATGACAGTAATTAATATTGCGATTATAATTGTAATAAAAGTAATAAATTATTATTGCATTATTAATAAAATTAATAGAAAAATGAACAATAAAATTAAAAAAATAATTTCTCATGATCAGAATGTAAGGATTAAAAGAATAGAAAATAAAAAAAATCATTTAGAAATTTAATTAATTGCTGTTTTTTCTTATTTGGAAAATAAGAGAAGAAATTAAATGAGAATAAAAAAAATTGCAATAAATAATTTTTTTTGCAGGGACAAGAAACAATTGTCATTACCAGTGGCGAGAAGTACAACAACTTTAATTCGTTTTCATCTTGGAACTGTGTCATTTGGCGCTATGATAATTGGAATCGTGAGATTATTGAGAGCAATGTTGGCGTCAGTGCAAAAAAAACTTAAAAAGTTCGACAACGATTGCGCCAAAGGTGTCTTATGGTGTTGCCATTGCTGTTTATGGTGTTTCGAATGCGCTTTGAAATTTCTCACCAGAAATGCCTACATTGAAACTGGTATAGAAAAATTTTAATCATCAATTAATTATTTAATTAATTTTTCACTTAGCCATTAATTAAATTATTTAATTATTCAATTCAAATAATTTTCAATTATTCAATTCAGACGAAAAATTCTAAAATTATCGAATTATTCAATGAATTATTAAATTAATAATAATTTCATCATGATGGAAGTGAATTAATTATGTTTTTAAATTTTAATTAACTATTAATTTGTTTATTAATTTAAAAAATGGAAATTACTCGTTTTTAGCAATTTATGGATGCAGTTTTTGTACGGGAGGAAGAAAAGCTTTCCAAGCATTGTCCAGTAACATTCTTCGCGTGGCTGCTATAAATAGTGTCGGCGATTTTGTTCTTTTCTTGGGCAAAGTTCTCGTTGTCGCACTTACTGTCGTGGCAGGAATTTATTTAATGCAGGTAATTGCATTTTAAAGAAAACAAATTTTTTTTCAAACCATCGCATTTTAATAAAATTTATTTTCTAATTTTCTCTTTAGAAAAAACCAAATCTTCAACATCCTTGGGTGCCAATTTTAATTGCAGGAATTTTCGCATACGTCATTGCGCACGTTTTTATCTCAATTTACGAGGTTTGTCTCATATTTATTAATGAATGTCTCATATTTATTAAATATTAATTAATATTTTATTTAATAATTATAATAATAATTATTTATTTTTCCAAGAAAATTAATTTTTTTTTCTCTACAGATGGTGATTGATACTATTTTCATTTGCTTCTGTGAAGATTGCGCCAAGAATGATGGAATTAACCGTCCTTATTACATGAGCCGTGGTTTGATGGTAAAAAAATTTTTCTTTTCAATCTTTTTCTGAAAATTATTAAAATGACTAAAGAAATTTTCTATTTTCAGGAATTCGTTGAGAACAGTAAAAAGGCTTTGAAAGTTTTAGAAGAACGACAAGCGTCTACCTCGTGAATGAAAAATTTTTGCAAAGCAAATATTTGCAAATAATTGCAGACATTTTTTCTACATTACGATAGAAATTCTATTTACAATTTATGGGGAAAAAAAATTTTTTTTCTTGAGATTCATTTTGGACGAAGAAACTATATTTAAATTTTCTAAACATAATAATAAGTAAATTCAGATGATCAGTATTTTTGTTAAAAATTAAATTTTAACATATTTTTCCAGCTCCATATTCAAGAAGAAGAAAAAATGGAGTTTCTAAAAAACTAGATTTATAAGAGTCACGAAACAAATATATATATTTAATTCTAGTAGGGTGGTTGCTTCTTCAGAAGAAAACAAAATAAAAAAATTGTTAGAATTTGGTTAAGTTAAAATTCACTTTTTCAAATTTTAACCACTGAAAATCTGGTTTCAGTGAATATTTTTCTGATTTTTCTTTAATAAACAAAAACCACCCTAATGGCCTAGATTTTACAATAATAGTTTTTTGAAAAATGTTTCGATTTCGATCATTAAAATCTGTTCGAAAAAAGAATTATTTATAAAATATACTGAAAGTGGAGGAAAAAAAGTCATTTGAAAGAAAACATTTTTAAAATGCTTTTTCTTGTTGCAAAGACTGCTTCGAAGCTCGACTGATTTTTCAGCTTTTTAACTATTGTTATACAATACGAAATATTGAGAAAAATGTATGAGTGATGAAAAGATGAATATTTCCATTTGCCGAAAATGAATTAATTCAGTTTTTTAAATTTGAGAACAAAAAATTAAAATCATTTATTAATTAAAAAATATTTTAAAATATTAAAAAATATTTAAAAACATGAAGAAATGTTAAGAATTATTAACAAAATAATTAAAAATTATTGTCTATATTATATATAGACTCGTCAATGTTAAATAAACAAATGAAATAAAGAGAATAATTTAAAAATCATTGCGAAAAAGTAAATAAATAAATGGAAATGTTTAATCTCAGAGTAATTGAAAATTAAAAATTGTTATTCCGTTCAATATTCAATCAAAATTTTTACGATAGATTTAAGTTTGTTTTTTTGTAACAATTAGCGACGAGGTATGATGAATTTTTGCATTCATATTAAATGTGTGATATAGAAGCAGTGTTTTGCTTCCTATTTCTGCATTCTTATTTCATTGACACGCACATAAATATTTTTCTACGTCATATTATATAATTGTAATAATTATTTCAGTAATAATATATAAAGAAAATTTCTAATTTGTCAAATTTTTTTTCACTTTACGTGAAATTATTCACCGAATTGAATCCATTCAGAAATGCTTTAAATACGTAATGAAAATTGGACAAACAGATTTTCAATTCCGTAGAAACCGAAATAATAATTAGATTTTTATTCAAATCAATTAACTTTATATATTAATAAAAAAATCGATTGAATTTTCCAAATTTTAATAGTGATTGAATAAAAATCTTGTCCAAGCTTTCAATACACGGAATAAAGAAAAAAAATTGTATTAACTACAATAATAATTGTTTGAGAAAATAACATTTAACTAAAAAAAATGATTTAATGGTCTAAAAGAATATTAACTGCTCATCAATTTTAAATATTTATTTATATATTTAAATATTTATACTTGCCGGCAAGCAGTATTTTAATTAGACGAACCACTTGGTTTTTAATACAATAAGTCAAGAACGTAAATTCATCGCAGGAATTGCAAGGCTTTTTGGCTCGTTAGCTGCACGTTTTCTTTTTTTTTCTACAAATAACAATATATTTGTTGTTCCTCAACACCCCCAATGAAATACTTTAATAATGTAAAGTCCCTTGCGAATTCAATAGAAAACCAATCACAAATAACAATTCGATGACCATTTTTACACGGTCTTTATTTATTTTTTTTCATTGTGATTGGTTCGACAATTTTTTATTTCTTGATATCTTATATCAAATTCAATTTATTTTTTTCTTTTCGCTTTTTTATAATGGGTACAATACGTTTTTTTTTCTTTATATGTCAGTAACGCGGTCATATACAAAATTCACTATTTTTTCCTACTTTTGTTACATTTGTGCAAATGATTCTATAAATTAAAAAATCAAGAAAAGAAAGAAAAAAAAGGTGATAAATAATTAGAAAAGTGAAATACAATATACAAAAAAAATGATTAATAAAAAAAATGAAAATAAAATGATCACAATTATTTGGATATAATTATGGCACCATATTTTTTTTTCTTCAGTACTTCCAAGTTGATTTAAATTAGGCCACACTTTTTTAGTCGATTCACAATTAATAAAATTTCGACAAAGAAATGAAAAAAGAAGTACTTTATAATAATCTAGTTTTTTTATAATTCTATTTTTACAATTACTGTATCGAGAAGAGGATTTTTTTTTCAAGAGTCCCATTAAATATTTTTCGGTTAATTTTTATATTTTATTTCGCGAGTGTAAAGAATATTGTGTTTTAATTATAATACTTTTTGTTTTTGTTTTGACAAATCAACCTTTTCGGACTGTAATTTTCATTTTTCCGAAAGGAAATACTGTTTTAAATAGAAAACCCTTGGACGCATAACAACATTTTCGACGTTCAATTATATAAATAAAATTCGTAAGAATTCCATTATTTTCAAAAATAATGTTTTTTGCTAGAATTCAATTGTTTAACAAAATTTTAATCAAATTCGTTGCAAAAAGACAATTATTGTCACAAATTATAAAATTCTTTCCTAAAAATCAATTATTTTCAAAAATTAGTTTAAAAATACTTTTTGATACTTTTTTTAAAATTAATTACCAAATTCAATGAATATTACAATTATAAATTAAAATTAAATTTACAACTGTAATTACAATTAAATTTCAATTTACAATTATAAATTTAATTTACAATCTATTGAATTTATAATTATAAAAATTAAAATAAATCGTATTATTCAATTTAATATTTTTGCATGGAAAATTGAAAGAAAAAATTTTTCAGAAATAAAATTCCAATTAAAAAAAAATCTGTTGAATTACGCATAAATTTGTACATTGCCGTAAAATGTTGTGCGTTTAAGGGTAGTATTAAAAAAGAAAAATTACTGTTAACAAATGTAGTGTTTTAAATAAACGACAATAGTTTTTTTTCATTCAAATATTGTGCCTATTGTGAACAAAAAACAGAAAAGAATTTTACAAACGCGGAGCTTATTCATATAAAAAATAATAACAATAAAGTGAGAAAATACCTTCTCTCTGTGTTTGTTTGTTTTTTTTTATAAATAAATAAATGTTGTATTACTATATAAACGTCTGGCTCGGGTTAATACATGTACAAAGAATCGTACAGTCGACTTAGGTACATATAAACATCCTTGGACCACGCAAGGGATATGAAATATATCGCTTGAAATATCGATAAAAAACAAGTGAAAAAATTTCTTTTCTTTTATGCACTAGAATAATATTAAAACGCTTCAGAAGTTATTTTGTGTGAAATCTAATTAAAATTATAATATAAATATATTTATATATATTTACGTTTTTTTTTGTTCGGTCATTGAAAGTTTAAAATTAGAAGAATAAACTTTAATGCCAACGTTTCATTAAAGATTGGAATTCGCAATTCTATTATTAAGAGTTTTTAATATGGCTAAACTAATTTACATTTTGTTTAGTGATTTAAAAAACTCTAGTCAATAACTAATAATTAAACTTAAAATATAATTTTACAATCTGTAAGTGATCAATTTTACAAATTTTCAATTTTATAGTTTATAATTTTCAATTTTAAATTTATAATTTTATAATTTTTAATTTATAATTTTTAATTTATAATTTTTAAATTTATAATTTTATAATTTTTAATTCTCTCAACAACATTTTTTTCAGTTGATATTCTATAAAATAGAAATAACAATATTGCAACACGAAATCAATTTTTAAAAAATTCATTTTGAATAGAATTTTATTTGTAAAATAAATTTTTTCGAATCTCAAGAATGAGTCTTTTTGTGCATCTCATACAAATTATAATTCAAAAATATTTCTTCATAACTAATTAATAAACTTTTGATATTTTATCAGAAAATAATTAAAATATCGATAATAAAATTTTTTTGTTCAGAATTTTTAACACATTTCTCTTTTAGTTCTCTATTTTACTCACAAAAAAAACTTGACACGAAACTTTGTCCAACAAAAAAAAAGTGGAAGAAGCCTTCAAAGACCGAATCAAAGTTTAATTTCTTGTGCACTCGATCCAATCCGTGGGATCAGTTATTTAAATTAAATAAAATATTCTACAAATATATTTTTTTAATTTTTTCCGGAGAGATGTACAAATAATAACAAAAAATGGAGAAAATTATATTTTATCAGGTAACAACGATGATGGCATTAGTTTTATTTTTTTCATGAGGATTAAACCTCCACTGGTGGTTTAAAGAAAACAAGATCGCTTGAAAATGAGCGAAAACTATCAACAAATTCAATTTAATAATTCGATTGGATAATTGAATAATTTATTAAAATTATTTTTCATTTCATTGCTATTCAGAATTCAATGTGAAAGAAAAGTGTGTTTAAAAATAGATAAAAAAAATTCTCTTGAGATTCAAATATATCGTTCATTTAACTCGAGTCGTGGTAAATTACAAATATCAATAATTAATAAATATCTTCAGTCATTTTTTGCAAGTTGATGATAATAATAATAATAATAATAGACTATAAACGATTGTTAAAAGGGAAAATTACTCGTCACCAGTGAAGATTTACCGAGCAAATGTGAACAGTTATCATAATTATCAAATACGATATAATTTAATTGCTAATTCTCTTTTTTGTCGTTATGCGCGCACCAGCGTGCTTTCTCTTTCTTTTAAATTGTTAAATTAATATTTCTTTTCCCTTGGCCGGCGTACAATCTTAATTATTTTTACAATTCTACATACTTGCACTCGCAGGATTTTCGAGCAAAGACATTTTATTTTTTGTTCAGAAAATTAGACGGTTTGACACATTTACATTACATGTCCTTTCAGGGTGTCATCGCCGTTTGTTTTTTTAACAAAAAAAGAAGATAAGAGCAAGAAAAAAAGAGAGGAATATTTCAAGGCACGGGGATTTTAAGCGTGAAAAATGTTGTGGACGATTCTTTTTCCTACAAACGGAAAAGAAAATATAATAAAATTATGCCGATAGTTTTTAAAAATTGAGATCCTATGATAATTTTTTGTTATTTTCGGGAGGCTATGAAAAAGTAATTTTTAAATTTTTTCTCACGAAACAATGGACATTGATAATATCTTCTTGACGTGTTGATAAATAAAAAAAATATAATAAAATAATATATATAATATATTCCTACTTCTGCATCTAATTAATCATATTATTAATAATTAATAATAATAATAATAATAAACTCTGCAACATTTAATACAGGTTTGTTCACACGGACTAGATACATCTCCCACGGAGCGATCGTGACAAACGGTACACCGAAACAATATTACCATTTTTTCCTTCGACTATTACGAAGAAATAAATATAAATCAACGTAAGTCTGACATAATAGTTTATAAATACTATCATAATAATGCCAGAAAAAACTCTGTAGTTTGTGTCCAGTGAGAAGAAAAATAAGCAATCAAAAAAAAGATCGCTCTCTAGTTTGAAAAACAGGAATAATTAAAAAAAAAGAAAAAAAATAGGAAAAATTTCCAAAAAGAAATGTAAAATGATTCAGTCAATTGTTCCGATCGTCTATAGTTTAAACGAATCGTTTAACCGTTTTTAACCCTAAATTAAATTCGAGGCTTAATAATTTTTTTTCGCTATCTTTCCATGTCATGGAGCGAATTTTTTTTTATATATATACGATTGAAAACTATTATATAGGAGAATTTTCACTTTTTTTGACGAAGGTTTTTTTTTTTAACAAACAGTCTCTCTATGGCAAGTGAAAATTAATTTTTTTGTTTGTTGCTGACTAACAGAGACTACAGCACTTGGAAGCATCACTTAAATGAATGTGACATACGGTGGGAATTCCTGCACAACTTTTACCGACAATTCTATCTTGTACGAGTTGTGAGAGTCCTAAATTCTGATTAATGTCACCATCGCTGCCACGATGTTGATTTCTGGCTTCGAACCATTGTCTTTGTTGTTCCTTCCATTTATCGTCAACTGTTGTACAAAGGAGCATCGATTTTGGCGATGGTGGATTTACCTTGTCACGTGTAATGCTACCGCATGATCTGGCTTTGTAGAGTCTTCCTTTATTGAATAGTCCTGGTAGTGGGACGCAGAGCTTTTTGTGTACGGCAAAATAACGACTGAGTAGTTTCATTCGTTTACTTTTGCAATCTGGCTTGTTCATCGATGTTCCACGATCAATGGGCAACTGTGGAACGTTTCCGTTTCGCTCGTAGCGTTTCTCTTTATTGCAATCAACTTCCTCTTTTCCTGTTGTCTCTCGTTTCTCCTGATGTTTCTCGCTTTTGTTAACTGAGATTCCTGTTGACAATCAAAATTGTTTTCAAATCATTTTTATTTATTTACTTTGTTTTATTTTTTTAATAGAATGAATATTTTGAAGAATTAGTTTCAGGAAAAATAATCAACTTAATTGAAAAATGGACAAAAAAATGTTATTTTCTGAAATTCAATAAATAGTGAGAATATTTTATTATAAAAAATGAAGATGTCAAGCACTTTGTTTTTTATAATTATTAAAGATGACCGAGTAATAGAATCATTATATTCTAAAAATATTCTTACTGTAATTTATTCAAAATCATTTTCATCATTTTAATTCAACTATTATTTTCTACAGCTTTTAAATAAAATTCTTCTTTAAATAAATTATTTTTAATAATTTCTAATAAAGTTCTTTTAAGAATTTTCAAGTTCATTTGTTTAAAATAATTCAATTTCACGAAATAATTGTTTTTCGACTATTCTGAAATTCTTCTATTAAAAATATTTCAGAAAATAAAAACTTCAATCAAACAAATCGATTAAACTATTTTTAAAAAATTAAATTTACAGAATTGTAACTTAAAAGTAAGACAAATTAGAATTTTCAAAGAATTTAATTTGAAACCTTTTAAAAATTTAATTGTTCCTTAAATTTCATACTAAAACGCTTTTAAATATTTAATTACTATCAAAAAATTTATAAAATTTCCCTCAATTCAATTACTTGAATACAAAAAATAAATAATTAATTAAATAATAATTGAATGTCTGCGAAGAATGCTATCAATTTGTTTTTAATAATTAAATTCATTTAGAAAATTTTATTAAAATAGTAGATTTTTAAAATCGTTGAATCGAAGACAATTTTTGTAAATAATGGAAATTTTTGAAAAAATGTTATTTAGTTTTTAAAAATAATTGAACTTTTGTAAAATATTCCATTACCTTTGCAAATAATTGAATTCATGTGATGAACATTGTTACTTATGAAAATAATAGAATTTTTGCAAATTATTTCTAAAAAATAAATAAAAACTTAAGTTTGAATTATTTTTTAGTATTTTAAGTTTTTTTCTTACTATTTTTAGTTAAGAAATGAAAAATTTACTTTTAAATTCAGTATTTGAATCTTATTATTAAAAAAAATTTAATATTAATAATTAATTTAATATTAAATATTTTTAATTTAATATTCAGTACATACAATTGATTTTAGCGATTTTTTTACATTAGTAAAGTTTATTCATTAAAAATGTCAAAAAATAAATTTTTTGTAAATACAAAACATGTTTTTCTTTCAATCGTAGAATTATAAACGTTATGAACTTGACCCACGTGATTTTTCCCCCAGAAATTTTAAAATAATTTTCTATCCAATATTCGATGGTTCTCTTTTATTTGAAAAGTTATTGATTTTTTTTCCTCTAAATTGTAAAATAATTGTCCACCTAATACACTCGTGGAATGAAAATTGCTCACTGTAGATTATAATTTTCTATTTAAAATTCAGTAGGTAAAATTAATTTTAACGATTTTGAACGTTGGTGAAGTTCACGTTTGTAATTAACGTTTCTAATTATAATCTCACCTGTCGTTTTTTCCGAAGACGATTTATTGTTCCCCAAAGACCAGCCCTGCAAGAGTCTTGCACCAAAGTATTTTGCCTTTTGCACAGTGGTGACTGTCTGTGGAATTGTCGGCGGCGACATTGTCACAATACGTGGAGGAGTAGTGACAACATTTTGCGTGAATGCAACATTTCGTGGAGTGTGTGAGTGACTGTGATTTTGATAAGGACCCTCGGCTTCCTGAACTTCCGTGATACGATTGAGTGATTGACTCTCCCGCAGTCGTGTCTCGCCGGCTCTTCGCCGACCAGCTCGATGCCTCCGACCAAAGACAGTGCCCTGATTCTCCGAACAACGATGCGTTCCACTTGTTGTCGAAGTTGTCGTCGTCGTTGTCGTTGTACTTCCCCTCCCTCCATTATTATCATTGCCAGTTGGTTCCGTGGATGGTGCTTCACGTGTACGTTCTCCATTACCCAAACCACCACCACCACCGCCGCCTCCACCACTTCCTCCACTGCCACCCGGATCTTGAGAGTCACTCGAATCATCGTGACTATCGCGCCTAGGCGGCAATGGCTTTCCAGAGCCACTGAGTTTTTGCGCACGTTTTTTCCTGCTTTCACTGTCATCGTCACTTGCATCTGAACTCGAACACGAAGTTGTTCTCGTCTTGTGAAATTTACTCCTCCTTTGTTCGTAGCCCGTTTTTCTGACAACACGCGATTTCGAGGAGCTACTATCTAAATTAGTTGTTCCTGTCGTGACAGCGTCACCGTCCTCGAGTATTTCCTTGAGCGTAATTTGCGATTGGCTATTACTTTTGGTATTGATTTTCGTATTCATTGGAGAAGGCATTGTTTTGTATTTTGGCGAGAGAACTTGATTATCGGTTATTGATGTTATGGTGCGAAGTGGCGAGGGTACTGTCGATGACTCGGTGAGTATCGTAGTCATTGTCTCCGGATGGATGTTATCGGATTTTTGTAAATTCGACTCATCTTGCGAGAGAAATGCCCGATGTTGAGATCCCATTTTCCATTTGTTTTGCGGCGCTGGACTTGATTTCAGATGATCGTTCATTGATTTTGGCCTTGTTTCTTGTGCTTCGATTGTTCGTTTTATTGAATTATCGACATTAGTACTCAATGCAGTGTTCATCTTATTTTTTGGACTCACATTTGGTGCTTGATTACTCTTTATCATCAAAGGCGACTTTTCTGCATTTTTATTGCTGATTACACTTCTATCTAGATGAATATTTTGATCTAACGCTGACGTTTTGTCCTTAGTTTTATTTGACATAATACTTTCGTCACGGAATGCCGAAGTCTCGTGAGCGTGATGAACAGTCTTGAGAGCGGTGTGCTTTTCGGGGAGCTGGGCCAATCTCTCTTGTAATATGTGCGAAAGTTTACCCTCTGAACGCGATCCTCGTCGATTGAACGAATTCAGCGTGGAATTACTTCCGTGGTCGTCCCTCCCGGAGCATGAGGACACGTCGTCCTCATCGTCTTCCTCTTGTACTATACTACATTTGCGCGTGCGAAGATTCTGTTTCAGAAAAAAAATTACCAATAAATTAGAATCAAAAATTCAATTTTTGTTAAAATTTCTAATTAATTAGTTAATAAGTGAAGTTTTGAATTTTAACTTTGAATTTGGAATTTATTATTTAAAACTCGAAGTTGATATTTGAAAATAATGAGTTTTGTAATTTTTAAAAAGTAATACTTAATAATATGCAATAATTTTATTACAGTTCTTCAAGAATTAAATAATTCCTAATAAATTATTGTCAGAAATAGAAAAAAATTTAATGTTTCGAATTTAAATTCCTGATAATTTTGAAGTTGCCAAACAAACAAATTCAAGAAGAATTAAATCTTTTTAATTTTTAAAAAATTAATATTTATCCACTACTTTTGACAAAATTCACAGTTCGCGTGAATTTTCCTGACTAATTTCATTTTTTCCCTTGAATTTCTGTGCCAATCAATAAATAATATAATAATAATAAATAAAATAATATAAATAATAAATAGTCAATAAATAATATTTACCTGTGGTAAATCTCCAGGTGTGCGAGGTACACTAAGTAATGATTGGTTCACGTTACCCAAGGAATTCTGATTAACGTTAAAATCATCAGTCGAAAGATCATCGGGATGACTGGAAATAAAAGAAAAAAAAATTATAAAAATTATAAATTATTCTTTCCCATCTATAAGACAAATGAAACTCAAGTGTATTTATTTTATTCAGGAGAAAAAAATCGAAAGAGACTTGAAGAGAATAAAAAAAAATAAAAGATTTACATACCTCCCAGGAACGTTCAATAACTCGGGCCGCGTTTTCTGGACTTGTTCCTGTCGATGAGCTCGCAATTTTCTCTCAGCCAACAAAAAATAAGTGGCCGTTATATGGTTGTACTCGTTCTTGTCGAGGGCGCTGAAAGACAGGAGTTAATAAAACAAGAGATAACACTCTCTCAATTCACGTACACAAAGATTCTGTGAGAGTATATATACGTATATGAGAAACCAGTGAAACGATAAATACAATGAAGCACTGTAAAATTAAGCGTTTCATGAAAAATCAAGTGCGCTTTTCGTTTCTCAACAGAAGAAGAGCATTTTCAAATCTTGAATTAGAGAAGAGAATTTAGAATGGAATTTAAGATTCGCGGTCTTTGGAAAGAGTTTCCAACGTTCAAATAAACTTCTTTTTATTGCTCTTTTTCAACTTTAACTCTTATGCAAAATATTTTTTATTTTTATAAATGGAAAACAAATTTTTAACTAAATCAATTTTCAATTGCAACCTTTTTCATTTCGGTCTTGTTATTTTTTTAAAATATTGAAGAACAAATAATTATTATTTAAAATTGAAAATTATTATTCTAAATTCAATTTAACATTCGTACTTTAATTCAAAATCGAATTTAAGTTTCAGAATTAAATTTAAAATTCAAAATCCAATTGAAGAATTAAAATCGAATTTAAATTTCAGAATTGAATTTAAAATTCAAAATCCAATTGAAGATTTAAAATCGAATTTAAATTTCAGAACTGAATTTAAGTTTCAAAACCGAATTCAAGACTCAAAATCGTATTTAAGCTTCCAAATTGAATTCAACATTAAAAATCGAATTTCGCTTTTAGACATTAAAAATTGAAATTCACGATTCAAAATCGAAAAAAAGAAGGAAAAATTCCGACTCAAAAAACTCACTCGGTGATTTCTTCTTTGGTTGCGATATTGCCATTGACCATTTTGGTGATTATAAAATTGTGATGCTCCTCGGAGACTTGCTGACGAGAAATAAGCGGTAACGATTCAATGGGATCGGCATCGGAGCCAATTGACAGCCATGGATCAGAAGCGATTTCCTCGAGAGTTGCTCGTCCTTCCGGCTCTCTCACGAGCATTCGAGCAATGAGCTTTTTACAACCTTCGGAAACATGCGATGGAATCGAATACTTGCAGTCCATGATCATGGTCAGTGTTTCGCTGTCATTCGCCTCCTGAAATGGTGCTTGACCACATACCAGCATGTAGAGGATGACACCGAGAGACCAAATGTCTAAAAAAGGAGAACATTCCATTAGTTAATTAAATATTATCCTCAAATTGCTTTCTTATCATTTTAATTATTAATTTAATAACAGGGTAGCGAGAAAAAAAATTTGCTTTCTCCTTACTATTATTATATTGTTATTATTTTTAATTTCCTGATTTGATTTTCAATTTTCTGATTGTTAAGCGAAATTTTTGATTTTTTTCCTTCCTTAAAAAAAATTCTGACTGTCGCTAGAAAATTAAACTTCTAAAATCGAAATTAAACTTTGGATCGCATGAAAAAGGAATCAGAAGAAATAAACATTTTAGAGAAGTTAAGAAAAAATTAGTGAAACCATACGAATACGAAAGAAAAAGAAATTAGATAAAGTAAGAACAAATTACTGAATTAGAAGAAATAAAATTGAATTTTTCAATCCAGGAATCAAAAGAAAATGTCCCTGATCTCAGGCGTTTTTTGCCCCCTCAATGTCAAGTGCAATCACAAAATTACACCTCACAAGAAATATCCTATAAAAAAATCGATTACTATTCAAAGAATAAAAGAAAAAAATACGTGTAAAGTTGAAGGTGTAAGCTAATCAATAATTATCCAGTTTGCAATTCGCATTTCAATCAATGTCACTCAGGAGACTAGTTTTATTTTTCTAATTAACAAAAAAAAAAAGAAGAAACACATCTCAACAACAGACGAAAAAAAAAATATCGCGCATCTCAAATCTAACATTACGTATGTTAATGTTTTACAAAAGAAAAAAAAGGAAATTTGCAATTAATTACCAACTGCAGGTGCATCGTAACTGTCGCCCAACAGAATTTCGGGCGCCGAATAAGCCAGCGAACCACAAGATGTTTCCAATTTTTGTCCAGGACAAAAACGATTACTAAAACCAAAATCCGTGAGTTTAACGGTGCCTACTTTTTCGAAAAAAACAACATTTTCAGGTTTTAAGTCCCTGTGGACAACGTGTAATCGATGACAGTAAGATATCGCTCTTACTATCTGACGAAAATATGTTCTCGCAACCTGTAAGCAGAAAAGGAAAAAAGAAAACAAATTAGATAAGATTAGATTGGAAATTAATAAACTTATTTTATTATTTATTTATTTTTTTTAAAGCAAGTGAATTTTAAAAAATAAATTTTTAAAGTTGTCGCACAAATATTTGATTTGATTTTCCTCCTGATTTTGGGACAGAATTTAGACTTTTTCTCTGAGCGCTATAACAAAATTCAAAATACGTTTGAAAAATAAACTACATTTAACAAAAAAGATAAGTTTATAAACAAAAATTGACTTAAAATTTTAAGAGTCTAAATATTTAAAAAATAAGATTAGTTACTGTCGTAAAAACTCATCTTGAATATTTTCCAAAAAATTTCAATAAAAATGTCCAAAAAAAAATTTAATTATTTTTTGAAGAATTTTAGAAAATCTTAATAGTTGCAGAAATTTTTTATTTATTTTAGAAAAATTTTAGGATTTTTTTATTATTGAATTCGGTTTTTTTAAAAGAATTCAATTAATTATTTATCAAAATTAAATTACTTTTACAAGAATATTGTCGAATATTTCAATTATTACAAAACTATTTACTTATTTGTTAATAAAAAGCTTTTATTAATTGTTTATAACAATTTAACAATTTTTAATAGAATTTTTAAATAAATTCCAATTATTACATAAAATTTTCAAATACTTCTTATAAAAAATCAATGTTTGGAAATTTTTAAATTAGATTAAAAACTTTCAATTAATTATTTACGTAAATTTAATTATGCCTTAAAGAATTTTAGAGATTTTCAATTATTTCAGAAAGTTTGCCATAGAAATTCAATTATTATTTTTAATAGGATTTTTGGGAAATTTCAATTAATTCAAAGTTTCTATAAAAATATAAAAATAAATAAAAAATAATGTAAAATATAAAAGTCTAATTATTTTTACTAAAATATTTGGAAAAGTTCAATTGTTATTAAAATTGTCAATTACTTGTTTATTAAAATAAAATTCAATTAACTGATAAAGAATTTTATGAAATTATAACTATTTCAAAAAGTTTCAATTAATTTAAAAAAATGCAATTATCTTTAAAATAATCTTAAGAAGATTCAATTATTTCAAAAAAAATTAATTAATTGTTTATTAAAAATTAATTCATCTTAAAAATAGAACTGCTTTTAAATCTATTTATTTGTAAAACCGAAATTTTACAGAATTTTAAATAAAATTTTTCTAAACTTCATTTCGTTAAATTAACTATTTAAAAAAAATTTTTGTTTACAACACTTTTAAAATTGAACTACTTCAGATTTTTTTCTACTTTTTACACTAATAAACACATAAATACAATCAATAGTGTCTTTTAATGAAATTAAACTTTTTAACAGTTGTAAAATAAATGTTAAATTTTTCTTTAATTTCCAATGAAATTCGTTAATAATAATTTTATTATTAATTTTATTTTTTTATTTATTTATTTTTATTTTATTTTGTTTGGCGAGTTTTACATCCGTTTATTTTATTTTATTATTATATAATTTCATTATTATTACAATTTTAGAATTTTTATTGCAATTTCATAATATTTCAAATAATTTTTCAATTTTTGTAATATATTAATTGTCATTGAAAAATTAGTGACTTTTATGTTTTAAATAATTCAAGTCTAGAAAAATCTGGAAAATTTCTAGAAAATTCTAGAAAAATCTATTATTCTTCGATTTTATTTTTCTAATCAAATTTTTTTTCATTTTTATCATAATATATTTTTACGATTTTTCTTATTGACTTTTTCTCTACGAAAAAAAAACAATTTTTCTTTCAATATTGGTATAAAATTATAATAAAATTAAATTTTTGCATTATTGTTTTTAAACAAAAAAAATTATTTCTTTCGGTGGAAAATATTAAATGTTCCTTAAATCTTCAGTTGTAAACTTCGACGATTTCTGCAACTTGTGCGACAAATTTAATTTTTTCGAAAAATCACTATAAATATTTTTCGATTAATATTCTTTTTTTTTAATGAATAAATAAAGAGAAGAATTAATTAACATACTTCTTCACTGAGTCCGCTCTCATGACGCATGATGTAGTCATAGAGATCCCCGCCATCGCCAAGCTCGAGAATCAAGTACAGCTTCGTTTGTGTGTCTATCACCTCGTAAAGTCGTACAACGTTCGGATGTTGCACGAGCTTCATGCATCTCACCTAGAAATTACTCAAGTGTTTACGTTCACATTTTATCAGTTATGTCATTTAAATTCAAGGATAAACTTCTCGAATTTCTATTTTCAGAGGAAATAAAGGAAAGATATAGTAGCAACATTTTTTTTTCCTTCTCAAGGAGTGCGATTTCCTACCTTTCGCGCGCGCCATATTAAATTTCACACAATTTTTTCTTTTAAAATCAGTAAAATTCAAAAAAGAAAAAAAAAAGTTTTAAAAGATGTTCTATTGCCACGACTTCACAGTCAATTAACTCCTAACAGGTTAAATGGGTTTGAACGGCTTTGCCGTAAATCATGCGAACGAAGGCATATACTTGAAATAAAAGAAAAGTTTCTCTAAAATATATTACAAAATTTTGATAATATTTATGACACACTGCGCAAAGTACCAATTATCATAATTTAAAACAAATTTTTCCCTTATTTATTTTTTTCGAACGACTTTTTAAAAACAGGTTAATTATTCAATTTTTTTACAATTTAAATTTAATTTCAATTTCGAAATACTTCAATTTTCGTTATACATTTTGAAAATTTAGAATATAACACTTTTAAAAGTACATTTAGAGGAGGTTTATCAATTCCAAGATTAGTGAAATTTATGACTGATGATTTATTACAGAGCAGCAAAAAAAATTCTAAAGCGTCGAGTGAAACGTATTACATTTTACAATGACCCAAAAATTATCAGCAAAGTTGAAAATAATTTTAATAAAGCAATTTTACTTTATACATTTGCATTTTATAACCCAATTTTGTTGTCGTAAAAGCGTAGTAATTTATTTTCAGTAATTAATTTTAAACATATAATAAAATGCTCCATTTAATAATAAATTGCATATAAATTAGATTTTCAAAGTAATAGAAAATAAATTCTACTTTTCGGAAAATGAAATTATTAATTAAAAATTTGTAACGTTCAAATAAAGGAAAACTTTTTCTTTCTTGTTTTAACTAGATAAAATCGGAATATTTTTACACTAATTCAAGCGAAAAAAATTAATTCTAATATACAAAATATTTTTTAAATAAAAATTAAACAATAGTAACGAAATAGATAAAAAATTATCAATTCTGAAATAAAAGAAAAAAATTAATTCTTTTAAAAAAATTATTACATTCAAAATTTATTTAATTAAATGAAAAATTAAACAATAACAAACTAGGAAAAAAAGTTATCAATAGTGAAACAAATGACAAAAAAAATCATTAAAAACTGAAAGGAAAGACTTGTTTAAAACTTTATGGACAATTTTTTTCTGAGAGAGAAAAAGCTTTTTCGCTTTATGTGAATAAAAAATTCACTCGATTGAAATTCAAAAAAAAAAAAAAAAAAGGAGAAGAAGGAATATTTATTAAGCGACTTGATTGATTTTTCTTCTCTCACCTCTTGGAAAAGATGTGCTCTGGAAACTTCATCGAGTTTACTTTTGTCGATGACTTTGACGGCAACCTTTTCACCAGTGAAAACATGTCGAGCCAACTTGACAACGGCGAAATGACCTCGTCCAAGAGTTTCCTCGAGATCGTAAAGTCCCGCGATTTTGCCATCATAGTTGCCATGTCCCACTCTCCGATGCATTGCGCTGTTTTGAAAAGAAAAATTATTCTCATTTGCATAACAATATTATTTCAAAATTTCTCTTAAAGCTATTCGCAATAAACAATATTAGAAAGAGAGGTGAAAAAAGAAGTAACCAGCATTATTTCTCAATATTGTATAAAACTAAAAATATAAATATAATTTCCAATAATATATATTAATTAGCGAAATAAAGAAATAATAAATGCAATAAAAAGTAAATGATAAAATAATAATTGCAGTAAAAATTAAATGATGAAATAATAATTGCAATAAAAATTAAAACGTAAAATAATAATTACAAAAAAAAAGAAAATAGAAAAAAATTAATGACAAGATGAAAATATTATAACAATAATTAATCAAATAAAATAAAATCCTGTAATGAATTTTACTATTTAAAAAAATAATTCAGATTTTATCATAATTTTTGAAAATAATTGAATTAAATTAATATTTAAAAATTTTTTTTACAAATAATTGTATTCTTTCAAAAAATTTTACTAGAATATTAAATTAAAAATAATGGCATTCCGTTGAAGAATTTTATTAATAATAAAAATAATTTAATTCTTACGAACAATATTATTAATAATGAAAATAATTTAATTCTTGCGAAGAATATTATTAATAATGAAAATAATTTAATTCTTGCCAAGAATTTTATTAAAAATTTTCAAAATCCTGATTAAATTCTTTTGAAGAATTTCTTTGAATTTTTTTTAAATAAAATCTATTTTTATTATTAATTTCAATTAAAAATTTTGAAATTAATTGAATTTTATGAAGAATTTCTTTCAAGTTTTTTTTTGAAATAATCGCTTCTGTTAAAAATTATAATTAAATATACTCAAGTTCAAGTTTATTAAAATTATTTTGAATATAATTGAATTCCTGTGTGAAGTTTTAATATTTATAGAAATATTTAATATTTTAATAGTTATTTGTTTATTTAATTCATGAACAGAATTTTAAAAGTAATTTTAAAGTAATTTTAAAGTAATTTAATTATATAAGTATATTATTTATAATAATTTAATTGAAAATAATTGAAACTTTCAATTTAAACTAAAATAATATAGAAATAATGTCATTTAATAATAATTTTCTATAATATGGTAAAAAAATAGTTTATTTAAATTAAAAATTGGTGGTCAATTATAATATCGGCAAGGGATGAGTGTAAATTAATTAGAGATACAATTTAACTAATTATTTAAAACATCCCGATCAATCATGAAGTTCAACTGAACTTAATAATTAATTATTCAATTACAGAGGTTTATACAGATTCGTAACCACAATTTCAATTAAAATTTCATTTTGTAATTTTCACTTATACATACGTACGTTATAATAATCTAATTTAATATTCACAATTGAGGCAAATTAATATGTTTATTATTCAATTCAGTATAATTGTTCTAAGAAATCTAATTTCTATTCTATTAACAATTATATAATTTATTATTATCATAATTATTATAATTATTAATTTCCTTTATATTTTCGACGAAAATTAGGTGTAAAATAACAATAATTTAGAATTAATTACTAAATACTTATAATTAATTACAAATCGACGTTGGTGAAGTTTACAACGTTTATAGTCAACGATTTTAGAAGAAAAATATTTTTTTTAAGGAAATTTTTATAAATTTTTTTAAAGAAAATAGAACGATTAATTTTTTGAATAATGATTTACAAAAAAAAATATTTGTGAATAAAAATTTTAATTTTTTTTTGTAGGAAAATAATTTGTTTCTTTCAATCGTTGACCATAAACGTTGCAAACTTCACCGACGTACAAATCGTAAAAATAAACTGTATTAAAAAAGTGAAAATTAAAAATGTAATAATAAAAGTAATATAGAATAATGATGATAATAATAATAATTAATTATTGAGTTTTTTTTATTATTTTCCATTTTATTTAATAGTTATTAATAAATAAAGTGTATGTCAATTGATCGGAATTCGGATGTTCTTATAATTCGCTACTTAAGAGATAAAGACCAAGATTACTATTTTAGTTCATAAAGAAGAGAATAAATTCTATAGAAATCGATTCGACCGTAACTTGACCTACGAGCACTAAAGTAACTTATTGCCGAAAGAAAATCTTATAAATTAGATTACAAGTTCTAATGTATTGAAACACTTGTCTTTGCACCGCTATATAATTGGATCAAAAGGAATTATCCCACGTAATTTGATTTTAAGTCCGAAACAAATTTTTCTCTCTCACTATACACATTTACTTTTTTCTCTCTTTCACTATTTTACGGAGAGAAAACAACTATAAAAATAAACATGTCTGCAATAATTTATTTTATAATAAATAAAAAAAGACTTTTAACAAATCAAATAAAAAAAGAAGTTAACAATTTAAATAAATTAATGAAATAAAAAAAGTAAAAAAAAAATTGAAAAGAAAGGTCAATAATGCATTTATAATTAATTCGGCTTGTTTTAATATTGAAATAAATAAATTAATTAAAAAAATACTATATAGTAAAAAATAAAAAAATAAAATTCGTTATTTACAATTTTTAAATAGAGTCACTTATAATTTTTAATTAATACTAAAAAAATTAACAAACAGAATTTTTTTTTCTAAACTGCGAAACGGGGAAATTTTTTTTCCAATGCGTAATAATTATTTTTATTGAATTATGAATTAGGGAAAGAAGACTCAATTCTGAATTTGCAATCACTTCGCACAAATTGAGAAAAATACCATAATTCTGTGAATCATTAGATTATAATTGTAACCGGAAAAATTCGTCAATCATGAATATGAATGAAAATTAATTTCCTCAACAAACATCGAAGCTGTATATATAAAGAAGCAATTAACATCTCTCTATTATTTCCTCCCATATTATGCTTTTATGATTACAATAAACTTGATGCAAAAGAAGAAAATTAACGTTTACAAAAAAATTAATTAGAATCAATTAAAATTATAGTTAACTAAAATAATTAATTAACTAAAGCAAAAATTTAGTCACTAAGTCAAAATTTTTACAAATTCAAATTTAGAGTGAAAGTTAGAAAAAAGATAAAAAACAGAATATTTGTTCTATATTTAATAAATAAATAAATAAATAAATACAGAAATGCGGAAGTTGGAATATATTTGTAAATTCCAAACGATGTTTTATTAAAAAAAAAACTTTCAATGAAACGTCCATAAAGACAAAATTTTAATTCTATAATTTTCCTCCTTTCTGAATGGAGCGAAATTCTATAGTTCATTTGATATTTTAATTTTTAAATCTATATAGTTAAAAATTTTAAATATAAAAAGGTCTTAAAATGAGAAAATGGGAAAATCTAAATAATGTGAGTTTCATTAAAAATAAATCTGCCCCTTTTGCTTTATTTCATGTTGGTATGTGTGTATGTATATATTTATAACTTCCGTGACTATTTTTAGATCATAAATTTCTCTATACATGAAAAAAAGGCTCAAAGAATTTAACGCCTTCGATGTATGACGTTAAATGTAATCTACTGTGTGTGCATATTACGTGCACGTAAACCGTTACAAGTTCTGAAATCGCTCGCATAAAAGTCTTTAGGCGCTTTTAATCGAGGCCGAATTTACAAAATTTATAATCCTTTTACACACTGCACTTTTTTTCTTCTCTCCGCAGAAGGAATTTGATTTTTCATTCAAAAATTGGGCGTTTGGAAATTTAATTTAAATTTTTTAACTACGAAGCCGAAATAAATATGTTTTACAAAATAAAAAATATTAATTAATGAGTAAGATGTAAAATTAAAAAAACTGTTATTCATTACTAAATAAATTTCAAGTTTACTAAAAAATTTAATAAAATAAGAATAAAATTAATTACTAAATAAAACGTAATTAGCCGAAAATAATAATAACTGTTAAAGTAAAAAACGTAAACAGTATTTTTTTTAATGTAAGCAAGTAAAAAAATTAATAAAAAGAAATAAATTACTATCAAGCAGCAAATAATTTTTGAGAAACTAGACAAGTCGTCCGCATAAAGCGACGAAGAAAGAATTAAAAATTCACAAATTACGAAAAAAAATTTTCACACTAATTTCCATCAGAGGCAAATAATTGAGTTAGCAGATACTTAATTTAAAAAGAAATCTTTCTCAAAGTTCAATTAACCCTTTGTGCTGCCAAATTGGGGGATTCTAATTAAGCACTTTCAACTTATAAGAAAGTTTCTCGTGAGCCTCCCTGAGCACGAGACAATTAAAAATCTCCTAATGAAAACTGGAAAGTAAGAGTGCGCATGCAGAAAGTTTTTTTTCTTCTTTTTTTTTATTATTATAATATGAGAAATAAGTGAAATTTTTTTTTCATTGTTCCTTTTTTGTAATCAAAGAAGAATTCACCTCCCGCATGTACACACAAATATATAGTAATAGTAGTAGTATTATAAGCACGTGTAATCACACTTAAGATTAATCCTCACAGGAAATGCATGTGCCACATACTATATACCTCATATATTATAGGCTCCTCTGTGTATTTCAAGACAAATTCTAAGAAGCTTTTAAGTAGTCATATATATAAAAACTGTTGATCGTCAACATCTAAAAAGCAAACAATAGCCACGTGGATTTTAGATTTGAATAAATTATCAAAGCACAAGAATAAAAAAAATAATCATAATAATAATAATCAAAAAAGTGTGCCGGAAAACGTGCACATCTCACTTATGAGTGAGAAAAATCAGTCATCATGAGACAAAAGCAGAATGATAAGAAAATACTGATATATACATGCCTCCGATCGACTTTAAAGAACAAAAAAAGTCGCTTTAGTCGATTAAAAATAGAAAAAAAGTTGAAAAAGTCGATTGTTTAATTCAGTGCTGTCACAAAAATTCAAAACTTGTATAATTTTTCTAAATAAATTTTTAAATACTTCTTACTTCTTTATTCACAGGAAATAAAATTTTTAAAATTTCAACTTTTCAAATTTAATAATTTCAAAAAAAAAAAAAATTATAACTCTTTTATAAATTTAATTACTTTCTACAAATTTTAACTAAACTTCATCTCTAAATAAATTATCTATAAGGATTTTTAATCATTTTTTGCAATTTCTTCAAAACTTGAATTATTTAAATAAAAAAAAAATGAAGTTGAAGTCCACAACATTGATCAATGAAAAAAAATAAAATAAATTAAATTAATTAAAAGTAATGCATCAACATTGACAAAAAAATATTTAAACAATAAAAACAGTTGTCCATTCTTTGATGATAATTGTTTTGTAATTAAATAATTAATTAAAAATAATATTTTGCTGCATTAAACAAATTTTTTTCGTTGATAAAAGTTGTTAACTTCAAAATCGTTAAAAAAATCAAACTCTTTATAATAATTTAAACCGTCCATTTTTCTATTTAAAGATATTAATTAAGGTAGAACATTTACAAAAATTTTAATAAAGAAATTCGTAAAAATTAACTTTTTAAAAATATTTCTAAATGATTTATTGAAAATACAAAAATTTTACAATTAAATATAATTAAAAAATGTCTAAAAAATTGAAATTTGGTCAAATCTTTTCAAAACTAATTTAAATTTATAGTAAAACATTTAAGAAATAATTCAAAATTTTGTCAAAATCTTTTGAAAAATAATTAGGTTTTTTAAAAATATAAAAAATTCAATCAAATTTTTCCAAAAATTGTAATTATATAGAAAAATTATTTCTGAAAAATTCTAAAGTAGTAAATTCAATTGAATTTAAAAAAATTAGAACGCAAATAATTCAGAGAATTATTTTTTTCTAAACTATTTTAATATTATTTTTAAAACCTATTTTTCATTAATTTTCATTTTTATTGAATCATACAATTGAAGAATATTTATTATAATTTTTGTTAATTTAATATTATTTGAAAAATTTTCAATTATAATTCTTGAAAAGTTAATTTTCCAAAAATTGGGATAAAACACTTGAAAAGATGATTTAGTTTTAATTAAATTTTACAGAATTGTAATGTTCCTAAATGTTCCTACTTCTTCTAATTTGTATTTTATTTACAGAAAAATTATTTTTTAGATTGAAAAAAATTGATTTTAAACTGAATTTTGTTTAATTTCAATTATTTTTCTTTTTTGTATAGCAATATTCAAAAACACTGCAGGTGAAAAAAAATTCCGTTCATTTGAACGTTCGAAACTTTAGCCACGTGAATTTTAGTTATTCAAAATCTTCTTAATTGTAATATTTTGAAACATTTAATTAGAAAACTGATTGAAAAATAAAGTTCCAAAATTTTGTCTATAGTAAGTTATAAAACTATATATAAAAAATACTGGTATACACAAAAAATAAATTTTAGTGCAAATTTTTATCTCCTCGAAATTATTTTAAACGAATAGACATTTTTTTCCATTGTTCTTTAAATATCTCTCTTAAAAGCTTATTATAATAATGCAGGTGTAATATTTTTGTTACCTATATATTATATTTAAAGAAATACATAAAAGTTTACTGCACAGCATTTATGAAAATAGTTCTTTTTTATCCTTCTTTTTTTTCTTCTTTTTCCTTCTTTTTTTTAAAAAAAAAAGAGAAAAAATTCAATGAGTGTAAAATTAATAAGCTGACAATGCTTTTTAAAGTTTATTTTCGTTCAAGAGTCTCGTGTCACCTGCATTTAAATATAAACAGTTCAGAACTGACGTATCACACCCACGTCGTTGATATCGCGCATTTCAATGGCTACGAAAACTAATAGGTCGACCTACGTAAAAGCTCTCATCGTTTGAAAATATGCGAATTCAATACATATATAGTGCACATTCTATACATATGTTCAAAATTTTTTCCAATTCGTTAATTAGATTTTAATGGAAAAAGAAAATTGAGATGAACCCGCGAGGGTAAATTCAATTTGAAGGAAAAAGCATTTTTCCGATTTTCTCTCGTTGGTAAATTTTTTTGATAAATATGTTTTTATATTTAATTTCAATTATTTAATTTATCGATTATAAATAAAATACAGTCAAATGCAGGGAATATCGAATTCTCGTTTATATGGCATTTTTCAGGTTCTTTAAATTTAAATGTACGTTTTATAAATTTTTTCGTTTGTATCGAATTCCTGATTATGTCGGATTCTTCATTTTTTCTGCTCCTTCGAAATCCGATACATTTGGGTTATTAATGTATTTAAAATAAAAAATTTTACATTCAATCTTAAATCACTGGAAAAATGTTCCTAATGTTTTGGATTTGAGACAATATTTTTTCACTTCTTCTAATTTATTTTTCTTTACAAAAAAATATTTTTTAGATAAAAAGAAATTAATTCCAAACTAAATATTGTTGAATTTCGATTATTTTTCATTTTTAGTTAGAAATTGTCTAAAAAAAATTAAGGTGAAAAAAAATTCATTCATTTGAACGAACTTTAGCCACATCATGAAAAAACTGTTTTTGATGAAACAAAAATGAGTTTTTTTTCTTTTGTATATTTAAAAGGATTTCTTACAGTAAAGATCTGAATTTATAATTAACAAAAGCAATAATTGTTTTATTTGCTAAATCATTTTTCTTGAGATTAAAAAAAAATGAATCTGTATGCATTTAATATTAATTCTTGGATGAACTTGTAATAAATTTCTGATGTAATAAATGCGGAAATAATAATTGATAATCCAGTTTCGTCAAGGAAGCGTGATGAGTTTAAAATGAAACATGGACCGAGATAATAAACTAATTACAACCTGTTGTAATTTGTAATCCTAACTAACTCAGTGTAATCTCTATGCAATCTTAATTTACATCCGTTTTGTAACGAAGGTTCAGTTTTCTTAAGACGAAAACAATTCGAGTTATGAATATTTATTAAGATCATGTACAATAATTTTCAGGATATTTCTTATTGTTTTGCACCAAATATCGTTTTTCTTTTTCTCAATTCCATATTTACCGAAGGTATTTATTTAAATGTTCTCATTATTGTTTTACTTCTTCCACCCGCTTTAATATTTTCGTTATTAGACTCTTTCATTCTTTATTACCTTTTAGTTCTTATTTTTTTATTACTTCTTTTAGTTCTTATTTTTTAGTTTATTTCTAATAAACGATTAGTAATGATTTAAATTTTTCATCCGAATCAAATAAAATCTATGTGTAATAATCAAAGGAAAATTTATGTGAGCCAAAACATTTATTTACACAAGAAAGAAAATTTACGCTAACCAAAAATAATCATTTCCCACCGAATAAAATTTATACGAACCAAAAACATCTATTATATACCAAAGAAAATTTATCTAAACCACACAGGATTTATTTGAACCAAACAAAACATCATTCAAACCAAAGGAAAATCTGATTTACACTAAAAGAAAATTTATATACGAACTAAAAAAAAATTTATTTGGCTCTGAAACAAATTCTCTTCTCCGAAATGTTACGAAATATCATCATCATAAAAGAAAACAAATACAACTTGAATTAAACTATCCATCAATCATTGAAAAAAATAAAAAGATAAATGACAAATATATCGAAAAGTGAATGAAAAAAATTCCTGCGGTTTTTGTATAAGTTTCGAATCAATCGAACGGAGATTACTAGCCTTCTGCTGTTGCGTGTTCTTCAAGGCCGGTAATCATTTTTCGGTTTAATTTCCGGTCTAGGAAGTTTCTTGGGGACGGCCGTCAGTTGGAAAGCGCGAGTGCGACGACCGTGCAATGTGCACGTGCACTTGGACGATATAATCCTTGTTGGTTAATGTGCAATATGCACCTTCCATACATGCACAAAATCATACATACATACATATGTATAAAGGAATGACGAGCTTTTGAGTAGAGCGCGTGTCTCAATTATCACAGTAGAGTTAACCTACATAAAACATAATAATATTATATATATATATGTGTGTATACACACTTGTTCTCCTATATATATATATTATACACATATTATATATTGTATATCTACATTTCTGTTTGGCGATCAACTCAACAACAGAAGGGTAGGTCGTGAATGTTTATGACTGAAGTTGTGTGTCCGTCAAATTGAATTTCGCTTCCTAACCGCGAAGGCCGCAAAAACCTGCACTGACTTGAACTATTATTCTCCCGAATAATAATCCATCACAACTAAAAACAAATTTAATTTCTCTGTGAATTTTTGTTTTATTACTATTATTTTATTCCCGTTAGTTGGAAATTTTCCTTTTCCTATATATATAATTTACTCCGCGCGGTAATTGGAATTTATGAATTTTAAATTTAGCTAAATAAACTCAAGGCTCGAGTCAAAGATGAAAATCCGTTTTGTTAACAATTATTAATAAAAATTATTTGCCATAAATACCAATTTCAGGATTCGGATCGTCTTTAAGAATCCAAAAAAAAGTCGCTTTAGTCGCATAAATTCACAACAAAAGTCACATAAAATTTCCAAAAAAGTCATGGGCTAAAGTTTCGAACGTTCAAATGAACGAAATTTTTTTTCTATCTCTAGTGTTTTTAAAAATTACTATCAAAAAAAGAAAAATAATTGAAATTAAACAAAATAAGCAGAATTTAGTTTAGAATTAATTTGTTTTAATCTAAAAAATAATTTTTTTGTAAATAAAATACAAATTAGAAGAATTCAAAAAATTCATCTCTAAAATTCATTTATTTTCCAAAATAATGCAATTCTTCGCAAAAATTAAATTATATTCACAATTTTTTTTTTAAATTTCTCATCAAAATTTTATAAATAATAAAATTCATCATGGAAATTCAATTATTTTCAAAAGTTTTGATAAAATTCTTTGCCAAATTCAATTATTTTCGAAAGTAGTAAAATTCTTCTCAGAAATTCAAGTATATTTTAAAAATTTGTTTTTTATTTTCTCCCCACAATTTCAATTATCTCTATAAATATCAAAATTCTTCTTCAAAATTCAATTACTTTTAAACATTTTTAAAAGTAATTGAATTTTGAAGAAGAATTTTGATATTTTTAAAAATACTTGAAATTGTGGGAAGAATTTTAAAAAAAATTTGAAAATAATTGAATTTCTGCAATGAATTTTCTTATTTTTGAAGATAATTGAATTTTCTAAAGAATTTTATCAGAACTTTTGAAAATAATTAAATTTCCACTATGAATTTTATTATTTATGAAGATTTTGACGAGAAATTAAAAAAATTTTTTGAAAATAACTGAATTTCTGCGATGAATTTTATTACTTTTGAAACTAATTGAATTTCTAGGATGAATTTTATTTAAAAATTTAATAAAATTCTTGTCAGAATTTTAATTATTTATTTATTTCTGTACATTTGTAATTATCTTTATAAATAATAAAATTCATCCTAGAAATTCAATTATTTTCAAAAGTAATAAAATTCTCGGCAGAAATTCAATTATTTTCTAAATTTTTTTTTATATTTCTCGTCAAAATTATCAGTATCTTCATAAATAATAAAATTTATCATGAAAATTTAATTATTTTCAAAAGTTCTGATAAAATTGTTTGCAAAATTCAATTATCTTCAAAAGTAAGAAAAAGTCTTCACAGAAATTCAGTTATTTTCAAAATTTTTTCTAAAATTCTACTTAAAATTTCATTTATCTTTGTAAAAATCAAAATTATTTTGCAAAATTCAATTACTTACTAATGTTTTATAAATTTCTTCTCAATAATTCAATTATTTTCATAAAAAATAATTAAAATTTTTGTTATTAAATCTTATAATATAAAATAATGATTTTATCGCACATGTAACTATTTTTATAAGTAGTTTAATTTCAAAATGGTTTGAATTTGAATCTTTTGAAAAATTTTAATCCTTATGGAAAAATAATAATTAAATATTTATTTTAAAAAGAAGTTATTTATGTTTTTTTGAAAAATTTGAAAGAAATATCTGTAAATAAACTTAACAGAACATTTTTTAGACTAAAACTTTTTCCCTTTAATTTTAATTTTCTGAAAATTAAAAAAATTTCAGTCGTATTTTACTAAAAAAAATCTCGAAATAATCGATTAGTCGCATCTTTTCACAAAAAAGTCGACAAAAGTAACATTTTCTTAGAAAAGTCGAAAAGGTCGCACAATCCGAGCCCTGCAATTTAATATTTTCAATAATAATAATAATAATAATAATAATAATAAATTAATATATTAATAAATTACAAATTTGCTTCTTCCCTTTTTGAATTTCGCGCCATTCTAACGCCGTCTTTTGCCGTCCAGATGGCATGAAAGTTCTCTCACAATCGAGATGAAGCAGACTGCATATAAATATCAGGTTCTATTATTTTCCAAATTTATCATCAAGTATCAAATAATTATCGTTAAAATAATAATTAATTTTGTTAAATTTTTTACCCAAAGTGTTAAAAGACGTATTTAAATATTACGAACACAGAGTCTAAACCTAGAGTCAAAACTTATTATATATATATATATATATATATATATATACCACTGTACATATATTTGAAAAAGGAAATGCAGCATTGGTGAATGAATCAGTGGCAATAAATAGTTTGTGGTGAGAGATGTAAACTGTAAAGGAGGAAATGCCACATATGCACCGAATTGAGAAGCATGTCTGACACGTTTTCTTGCTTACGTCGAACCGGACGCTAACAGCTAAAAAATGCAAAGCACACTCACCCTATGCGAGTCTTTAGCAATGTGAAACTGTGTGGCAAAGATAAACATAGACGAGAAATGCTCGACTACACTCACGTGTATATGAACAAGACTTATACTTATAATGCGCAAGGAGAAATAAAAAAAAAAGAAAAAAAAACGGTGAATCCTCTCTTACACACACACATACATGTACACGATGTGTAATTATCTTCGTGTTCATTTCATGCTAGCACTGCGTATTTCCTCATATAATATAATCAACTATCATGATTGAAATTTAACTTTCCTTAGAGTCAATAAAATTACAATCATTTCAAATTTATTTCATATGGGGAAAAATTAGAAATAAAACACTGTTCAATTTTTTTTATCGAGATGAATCTAAAATTAGAAATAAAGTTGTTCTGTTTGTAGACGAGAAATTTCCAAATCTGATATTTATATCCACTTCATCTTGTTTATGAGAGAACTTTCGCGCCATCTGGGCGGCAACTGACGGCGTTGGAATAAATAAAATAGCGCGAAATTCAAAAAGAGAAAAAAATAACTAAGTAAAATAAACTAACGGCTAACAATAATTATAATAATTCCAATAATAAATTTTACAGTAATTATAATTATTATTTTTTGAGAATAGATTTTATTCTTGATTAAATTTTCTTTTACGATTCGAACTGTTAATATATATAAAAGTACATAAATTAAATTACTTGTATTGTACATAAATTAAAAATTTATTCTGTTAATTATTGACGAAAATTATTTTTGAAAGCGCCAACAATCTTTTTTCTTTTTCCAAAAAAAGACGCTAAAAATTCATTGTTTTAATTCAAATTAAATTAATTAAAATCAAATTGTTAACAAACAAAAGTCACATTAATTACAAATTGTTAACAATTTTCATCAACCTATTTTGAATTTCCCCTGCAAATTCGTCCCCATTACATGTTCATTATCAGTTACTAATTAATTAATTAATTAATTAACTTCGTCTACTATACACAATCATTTAAGAAGAATCAACAAATCAATTTGATTGCATGTTTCAGGAAATGTACAATTTCAAACAAAGTGGACAAAAATAGTCACTGCAGATCGATATAGATTGAATCTCATTTAATAAACTTATTGTTTAAATTTTTTTTGTTAAACATTTCAATATAAGATTCACGTTGATAAACAAGAGTAAGGTCAAATATATCTAGAAATTCATTGCATTGTTGTTCCATTTAAGTTTATCTTTCTCACTCTCTCTCTCTCTCTCTCTCTCTCTCTCTCTTCTCATGCCTTTGAAAGGCAAATCACTATAAAAATCACTAGAATAATTTATTTATAACCTATAAATAATAAAACGATCTAAATAGAAATAGAAAATACGGTTATATTTTGCAATATATCAAACGAAGAAGATAAGGAAAAATGATAAGCAAAGTAAAAAAGAAAATAAATATAATGAACGAGTAGATAAAAAAAAATTGACAAATGAAATAAAATTTGCTATTGTGAAGAATAAAAAAATAATAATTCCTTGCTGAGAAGTAGGAATTATAGGAAAAAATTACGAAAATATTTATTATAGGTGGTACATTTTTTGTAAAAAAAAAAAAATAAATTACTAATTTGTTATAATTATTAATTACACTTTTTTATGATCCACAAGTTTTGAACGTTCAAATGAACGAAATATTTTACATTGAAGATATTTTAATAGATTACAAATCATAAAAAAATTTTAAATCGAAAATTATACGTTTACAAACTTAGTAATTAATTTTTTGGAAAGTGACGAAAAAAATGATTGCAATAAAAATTTAATTTTTAGAAGAAATAAATAAATTTCGTTCATTTGAAAGTTCAAAACTTTAGGCTTTTGTTTTTTAATGTATTAAATTGATACTAAGGTGCAGATCAAATTGATGCTAAAAATTAGGATTAATTTTAAATTTGATCTACATTTTTGGTTTCAATTCGTTGTTTGATACTTTTAAGTTAACAGTGATTAATAATAATAATAATAATAATAATAATAATAATAATAATAATAATAATAATAATAATAATAAAATTATTAATATTATTATACGTGGTAAATTTTTGTAAAGCAAAAATAAATTATAAATTTGTTATAATTTTTTTTAATTACAGTTTTTATTATTACGTATTATTACGTATTATTATTATTATTATTATTATTATTATTATTATTATTATTATTATCATCATTATTAGTATTTTTATTATTATATTTATTATTATTGTTATTGAGAATTTACAACATTAACCAACTTTTGTCAAGGGAGAATTGAATTATCGATTAGTTAATAAATACTTGTTACTATTATGTATATAACAAGATCAATTTTAATATGCAAATAAATGATGACCTTGCTGTATTGTTGCTTTTATATATATTAACATATATTTCTTTAAATTCGACACGATGAATATTTGTGACGCACTTCTTCCAAGAAAGGTACCTAAGAATCAAACGAATTTATAGGTTAGGTTCGTGTTAGATTTATCTTTATTAAAAGTTTATTTTTAATTATTCCAAATTGAAACAAACTTTTATTGAACATTCTAGATACAATAAAGACTTGAAGGCAATAATTTTTAATTAATAATTGATTTTCTTTTTATATTTTTACTCAAAAAATTGAAAACATAACCTCCAATAGTTTGCTTCTTAGAAAACCTTTCTTTGGAGTGTGACTCATTTTAAATACTATACATTTATGATCCTCAAGTTTTGATGTTTCCTAAGTTTTGAAAATTCAAATGAACGAAATATTTTTTATTGAAGATATTTTAATGAATTACTAATCATAAAAAAAATTTACAAACTAAAACTTAACGTTTACAAACTTAGTAATTAATTTTTTGGATAGTGAAGCAAAATAATTGCAATAAAAATTTAATTTTTAGAAGAAATAAATAAACTTCTGAACGTTGAGAACTTTAGGATCCTAAATATTTAGAAAAATGTAATTCTTGAACATTGTCATTATATCTTAACGATCTTAACCATGAAGTGGAATCGCCATAACAGGGTGAACAATCGAATAACAAGAAAAGTAGGGTGTAATAATAAGATTTTGTTTTGTCTGCCTCTCTCGTTTTGTTTTACGAGGCAATAATTTCCGTTATGGGAACGAAATGAACGTATTTTAGCTTCTTCTTGAATTTTAACCTATTTGACGAACGCGATGAGACGAGACCTGAGAGAGGTAGTTCCGCAATCTTTCATTAACCATCAGTATATAGTGCGACTATTCATTAAATCCGATTACAAGAATTACATTTTCGCTCTGCAAAGACATTGTACAAGATCAAAAGACGCAAGGTGGATGTAATTACATAAATTTTCAACTCCCCCTCCCAACAATATATATATACATGTGTAGGTAATTATTAATCAGACACTAACGAGACACGAAAAAAAATTTTTGAACACCTCAATTTTTTTCTTCTAAATTAATCGTAATAGCAGGTATAGTATTTTAATATAGGTATAAAAAGAGTGGGAAAAAAATATTTTTCAAGAAATTGCTATTTTCATTAGAGGCGAGATTTTATTTCACTTTTTCTTTTCTATGTTGTAAATGTCCCCGCGTGGAAAATTATACTCTGCGGGAAAATTGAGATTTATTACGAAGAGATGAAATTGACTTTAGTTGCGAGTTCTATATTTATATTTGCAAATCAAAATAGATTTATTTATAATAAACTTTGCGCATTCAAAAAGTTTGCGCGACTCGACGTAATTTTTGATGGCGCCAAAATAAATACCTTGACAAGTCGTTGTGGAATCAAAGTTGTATTTGTAAATATATAGGCGAAATATATGCGTATTAAACATATATTATGTTTCCCTAAAGTTTTGACCGTTTAAACGAAGGAAATTTTTTTCCAATTTAAATATTCTCTGGAATTATTTATATTAAATAATTTGAAATTCAATTACTTAGAATTTAAAATTGATAGCGAGTGATAAAAAATCATTGTTTTATATTGTAAGAATATTGTTGCTGTAAATCTTTTTAAAATTATTTTTATTTCAATTTAATTATTATTTTCTCGAATTTTCAACTGAATTTCTTAAAATCAATTATCAAATATTTTTAATAGTTTGTTGAAAAAGATCTTATATGAAAATCTTCAAATTTATTTGTTTACAATTCAATTTTACAAGAATTTAGATTATTAGAAAATTCTTTATTTAAGTCTATTTTAGAAACTAAAAACTACGAGAATTCAATTAATTAAGTACAAAAATAAATACCTAATTTATTAAAAAATTGAATTATTTTAAAAACATAAAATTCTCATTAATAAATTTATTCACAAACTTTTAAATAATTTAATTCTTTCGACGAATTTTAATAAAATTTTTAAGAAAATAAAAATTAAAAATATAACTGAAATTCTGCTATGAGTTTTGATAATTACAAAAATAATTGAATATTTGCGTAGAATTTCTTAAAAAGAAGTTTTTTTTATTAAAGAAAAAAAATTTCCCAGAGAATATAATTTTTTGGAAAATATTAAAGTATAAAATATTCAGAATCATTAAATTCAAAAAGTTTGTTACAAATAATTACAATTTTGTTAACAATTTTATTAAATAGCTTGAAAATAATTGAAGTTTCGAAGAAAAATTTCATTATTTATGAAAATAATTGAAGTTTTAAAGGGAATGCAAAAAAAAATTTAATGTAATTGAATTTCGGAGAAAAATTTCATTATTTATGAAAATAATTGAAGTTTTAAAGGGAATTAAAAAAAAAATTTATATAATTGAATTTCGGAAAAAAAATGTTATTATTTATGAAAATAATTGAATTACTGTAAAAAAATGTTAATATTTTTGAAAATAATTGAATTTCTGTACAAAATTATTGTATTATTTATGAAATAATTGAATTTGTATAAAAAACTGTATTATTTTTGAAAATAGTGTATTTATTGTAAAGAATTTCATAAAAAATTTATAAATTATCGAATTCTTGTAAAATTTTTATTATCTGTGAAAGTAATTAAATGCTTGAATAGAATTATTTTTAAAGAATTTAATTTTTTTGGAATCGAATCGAGTAAAATTTTTAAAAATGATTCAAATGTTACCAAGAATTTTATTACAATTTTAAAAAATTGAATTTTTCTGAAGAATTTTCGTATTTATAAAGAAAATTAAAATTGCGATGAGAATTTTTATTAATTTTGGAATACAATTTTAAATTGTTTACGAAGAATTTTATTATTTACATGAAAAGAATGGTATTATAGCAAAGAATTAAAAAAAAAATTGTAAATAATTGAATTATTAAAATTTTTGTCATGAAATTTATTAAAATTTTCTGAAAATAATTTAATCTTGGAGTAGAATTTTATTTAAGATTTTTGAAAAAAATGCTATTTTGGAGAAACATTTTATTAAGATTTTTAAATAATGTTATTTTGGAGAAATATTTTATTATTTACAATAATAATAATAGAAGTACTGATGACAATTAAAAATTCTTTTTAACATTGTGGAAATTTTTGCGAAGAGAAAATAATTAAATTGCTACTAACATTTGTGACTTCTCCAAAATTCCATTTTTTCCAATGTTTTAAGTAAAATTCTTCTTCAAATCCATTATTTTAAATAACAAATTAATATCTGGAAAATAAATTTCAGAAGAAAGTATTAAATCTATTTAAAAATTTGTTCTTTAAAATTTCTAATGAAATTAATTCAAAATCGGAATTTTGTAAAATTACAAATTCAAACTTTTTTGAAGTTCATTTATTTATAAATATTGTAAACGCAACTCTTTTAAAGTTAAAAGAATTTTGAAACTAACTATTAAAAAGTAAATTTTTCTGTACTGTTCATATTTATACTTAACTTTCAGTAAAAGAATATCTGATTTAAATTATTAAATAAAATTTACATTATCAAGTATCAAAAACATTGTCGTTTATCTAAACTTTCGAAACTTTAAGGACATTATAATCTGCAGGGAAACTCCGAAAAAGTTCCATTTTCTTATGAAATGGCACACATATATATATATCTACTTAGATAGATACTCCAGAGTACGTTTGTGTGTATGACAATATAAAGTTTACTCTAGGAAAACGTCGAGTTCTTGTCGTAACAGTTTGATAACAATTGTTTGATTCAAAACTTGATGCAACAAACGTTCTTGAGACGAGATACGAGAGAGTTTCACTACGAAGGTTCTATTGTCAGAAAATATCAACGTCATACAAGAATTTCTTGTCCACAAAAGTGCACCAGCAATCCTTTTGAAGAAAGTGACAAACGTGTTCGAAGTCGCAGTTGTTTATTTATATGCGCGCCTCTTTTTAGTCAATACAGACCCCCCACACACATAGTATACATACAAACAAACAAACAAACACATTTAAAAAGAGGAAAAGTTTTCCTTTTTCTTTTCTTTTTTTTTTTTTGGTTGAGAAAAAGAGCGATGAAGAACAAGTCAAATATATATCTACATACATACACATTAGAAATTCATTCTCTCTCATAGTGAACATGGATGAAAACGACCGGATGAATGAATCAAGCGTGTGATTACGTTTTACACACTGAGATGTGTGTTGCTTTTATAGTTTTATTTATCTCAGTGTAGAGAGGTAGAGCTCGCACTTTCATCTGGTCCTTTTTTTGAATCAAAATGCGTCTTTAGACATGGTGCTAAAATGCGAATCTGGGTCAGTTAAAAATAAATTCCCAGCCAGACTCGAATTAGACTGAATCTAATTAGACTGCATTTTAGGTACTTATCATTATTCATTTGCAGTGCAATTACTGTATCATTCTCCCTCTCTGTTTGTGTGAAAAAAAAACTTATCGATCACCAGCGGCAAAAAAAATAAACCAAATTAAAAGACTGAATTGGAGAAAAAAAGGCCGAAATTAAAGGCCAAATTAAAATCAAAATTACAATAAAATTAAAGTTCAAATTAAAATAAAATTTAAATAAAATTTAAATCAAAATTACAATAAAATTAAAGTACAAATTAAAATCAAAATTAAAATCAAAATTAAAATCAAAATTAAGATAAAAATTACAATAAAATTAAAGTCTGAATTAAAATAAAATTAAAGTCCAAATTAAAATCAAATTAAATTTCAAATCAAAGTCAAAATTAAGGTCCGAATTAAATTAAAGAAAATGCACTGAAAAAAAAATTTATTTGATTCAAATAACCGATTATTTGTCTATAATCAAATAAATATTTACTTGAATCAAATAATTTTTATTTGAATCAAATAAATTGTATTTGAATCAAATATTTCAGTATTTGAAGCAAATACTAATTAATTGATTCAAATAAAAATTATTTGATTCAAGTAAATATTTATTTGATTATAGACAAATAATCGGTTATTTGAATCAAATAAATTTTTTTTTCAGTGTGGTTTCAAGAATTCAAAGAGCTGTTTATAATTATTTAGTTTATGAAGAGTGGTAAAAATCTTTCGCCATGTTGAATTCATTGACCTCTTTCCCTTTTTCTAGAAACACTCTCAAGAAAAAAAATGAGCAACGTTTTTAAAAATGAAAAATAAAAAGGGAATTTTCTTTTTGAGTCACTTTGCTCTTATATGTGTGAAAAAATTAAGAAATTAATTCTCATTTTAGAAAATTTTAGCAGTTTAGCTAAAAAAGGTACAATTAGGAATTTTTTACATTTCAGGAATTATTTTCCGTGAAAAAATTTTTTTACAGAAAAATATGAATTTTAACTCAATTATTTGAATACAAAAATTCAATTTTTTTAGAATAATCATGTCCACGTTTTTTTTTTTCGTAAGTTATTAAGGTACAATATTTTTACAAAAATTATAATAACGACTTTCTTGGAATTTATTAATTAATTAATTATTTAAAAATAAATTTTTAAAGATGATAATTTTTCAATTATAATAAATAATACAATTGCCAAATGTCCACACAATTAAATTTTGTTAAAAACTTTTAGAAATAATCAAAGTTTTTTAAAAGAATTTTAATTACAAACAGGACCAGGATTACTCCGAAATTTTAATACATCGAAAAACAGTAAAAATTATTTTATTTCCTTTCTTTGAAGGTAATTGAATCTTAAAAAAATTATTAAAAAACATTTCTGAGAATTAGTTTTTGAAAATATAATGCAATTTTTTAAAAAATAATTGGATTTCTTCAACGAATTTTTGTAAAACTTCAGAAAAACTAACGAAATTTAATTATTTTCTAAATTGATAAAAATAAATATTAAAATATGATTATTTTTTGTACGTATTTTAAATAATTTTTATTTATAAATTTACAATTAGACTTTCTTTTATTACCATTTTTGATAACTCGATTATTTTCAAAAATTGCAGTTTAAATTCTTCAGAAGTTGATTTTGAAAAATGGTAATAAAATACTTGAAAAAATCATTATTTTAATATTTTTAATTAAAATTTGCAAAATTTCAATTTTTGAAAATCTTTTCAATCCAATATTTCGAAAATTAAATTAAAAAAATTGTTCGAAAATAATTTTTCTATATGTTTACAGTTTGACAATTCGTATTAAATTCAGGGGAAAATTCAAATTGTTTACAGTTGTTTTTTGCATTATAAAAATCGAAATAAACTGCATTTTATGGTAAACAAATATATTATTTTGTTGACAGATTTGGTAAAAAAAATTGAAAAAGTCGTAATTTTTAAAGCAATGTTTAAAAAAAGTCTCAATTTTCTTAATTTCCCTGATAAACATTTTTTTCTCCTTTCCCTGACTTTACTATGACAAGAATTTTTTTTTACTGACATGTGGCCACCATGATTTTATAATTACTAAAAATAGGAAAAAATAGTCAGTAATTTTTGAAAACATTGTCTTGTAAACAAATTTTATATTCATTTTCAATAGATCCAAACGAGGCGAAAGATTTTTATTTTCTTTTTTTTTTAAATATAATACACGAATAAAAATATTATAAAATCCGACAAAACGAGTATCGATTTCCTAAATCAGTTCACATAAGACTTAATAAATCCAGAATTGAAGAATGCATGTGCCTTACTTGGTAAAAATTCAAATTAATTCCATAATTCTGCCTTTTTACTTCGCTCGTTTTTTTTTTTTTTTTTTTTTTTATTTCTTCTGCCTCTTTTTAGAATGAAGGACGTTCGCAAATTGAACGAACTAATAACTTCCATTTTACAGAAAACCTGGATATCGGAAAATTTTATCGAGAGATTGACTTGATGAAATTGCACAATAGTGGATTGAAATTTTACAGCACCTGAACACTTCAATGACCTTTCTTTCAAAGAAAAAAAAATCTATTCTCTATCTTTAAGACAAAAAAAAATAGATCCGTATATAAATGCCAAAGTTCTGCAAATTGTCAAAAGTTCCAAGTTTATTCTTTAGATTTTTGTACAAGGAAAAATTATTCTTTAGTTAACCTGGTTGGAAGAAGATTGGGAAGAACGGTACTTGAAATCAAATTTTTAAGGTGGGGAAATTTATTTTTATTTTGATGTTTCTAGAATTCTCGAAAGTGTTTCTAATCGACATTGGTTCAAGTTAAAAAAAATTGACTTTTGTGTATAGATATAATTTTTTGTATAGATGAAAAGAAGAGAAACTTTTTTTTTGAAGAGGAAAAAATTGTTCGGTTATTGGGAAAGGAAAATTGCGTCTATTGAGAAAAAAATGGATTCATATGCATATTAAAATTAAAAAAAAAGGATTCTCTTCTCTCGACGTAAAGAATTTAATCTTTGGGCGATAGAATATGACGCCTTCGGAAAACGTGGGTATGTTACTTAACCAATTTAGGTGCAGACTATCGGTAGCTATATACACACACACAAGTGAGTAGTTAGACGTTTACATTTTCAACATCAGAAAACAGGTTAACGACAACTTAAATGAAGAAACAACAATTAGTTTACTCGTCTTGCCTGCGCGCGCTCACAATTACATATTACACATTTTTTTCTTATGCGGCTAAAAAATTATTCCATTGTTCCAAAAATTACTCTAAAGACATGATTATTCATTAGATATTTGTAAAATACTACTTCATATTGTAATTTCCAAATGTATACTGCAATTATCTTTTTTCCCCCAAAAAAAATGTTGCAATAATTATTTTCCACTTTCTCTAAGGATGTCAAATTGAGACAAAAAACTATTTTTTCGTACAGCTCGAACTTCGAACCTAAAGAAATACTTTTCTTCTTTTAATTTTTTGCGAAAAAAAAACCTTTTTCTTCCTCGACGCTAACTACACAGGTCAAAAAATAATCACTTTTGCAACTAGAAAAAATAACGGAATTAAATATATCAAAATGCTCCTTAGTCATCGCATCATTGAGTAATTTAGTAATATACTTTAAAGTGGTCGATATGTTTAAACTTCAAATTATGTCGAAAAGTTATTTATACCAAAAACAATATTAGTCGCAAGTTTATTTTGGGATACACGAATATAAATAGTGATAATTACTATAATAACAAGGTAAACACAATTGTATTTGAGAAAATTATCTATCGTTTCATGTACAAACAGATGTTTCAAATATAAATTTTTTTTTTATCAGCGAATAATGTGGTTCTTTATACGCATTTGTCATACTGAACATTAGAACAAATTGCTTTTAAATTATCAACAATAAAATGATGCAAAGGAAATAATGATTGTCTATTTAAAAATATTCTCTATTCCACAAGGTTTGAATATAATATAAAAATCATCAAGTGAAGTTCAAAACGTTTATTACCAATAAAAAATTTAGATGATCTTTATGTTTCGCGTATTTTTTCTATTCGAATCTTTTAGATTTAGAGTTTAAAAAAATAACTATAAACTTAAAAAAAGTTATTGTCATTATTTAATTCATTTACTACATAAAATTCAGTTTTTTCATTTTTATTCACTAATTAGTTCATGTAAATATGGAGAACTTTGGAGACTTAATAAATCGAATATAAAATATTAAATATACAAAACGGAAAAAATTTTTTAATTAAAAATAAAAAGAAGACAAGAGATATTTTAGCATGTAATTAATAAACGTGAATAATTATCAAGTTTTTATTGGAGAAAATTTCAACTAATTTCGATATTATAGCTGTCAAGGTCAAAAATTGAAAAAATATGTCATCGATTTCATCATTTCGATATTAAGTGTAGATTATTTAGAAAATTGTAAATTTTTCAATATCAAATTGATATTTCGGTGGAAAAAAGAGGAAAAAAAATATTGTAATAAAAATTATATGTGACACTTTAAAGATCTAGTTAAATATTGATTTACTTTGAAGATAGTGGCGAACATGTGGGACATTCATCTGAAATATACTACACACACACTTATATGTATTTGTATATGTATATTCTCGAAAATAGAAATTCGAAGTCCGTATTTAGAGTTAATGAGCCTTCACTAAAGACACAGGGACTGTTAGCAAAAGTGCAATGTAGGTTGAGAGTTTTCAATAATATATTATATACTATACACGTTATTTACACTATGATTTTCGATAATTTTCTTTTCGTGGCTTGAAAGAATTTTTACAATGAATTAAAATCATATTGTGAAAGACTGTATTTTACTTACTTTCTATCCCTATTTTATTGTTGTTTACAACTGTGTAATTTGTTGAAAATTTTTTTTTTTATACAAACGCATCAAACCAATACGCAACTTTTCTGTTACGTCAAATTACGATTAAAATTTTTTTTTTTTAATTTGAATTTTCGTTTTAATGTATAGAATAATAATGACACATTATTAATAAATTAAATTAAATGTTCCCATAGAATTAATTTTATTTTTACCACCTTTTAAATTTGTCAGAAAATATAATTTCCACAAACATGCGAACTGAATGTTTTATTCATTTGAGTGTTTAGGAAAATTTAGGAAAATATTTTAAAATATTATTTATAAACAATAAATAATGTATTAAGTATTGTAGTAAAATTTAGGGAAATAAATAATTTTTGTTCACTTGAACGTTCAAAATTTGTAATACATTACGTTCAAGTGAATAAAATTTCCAAACAATAATTTAAATTAAATTAAACGAAAAATAATATAAGTGAGAAATAATAGAAATTATTATAATCTCGACAATTTTGCCTCCAAAAATATTTGATCCCTTTTAACATTATGAATTTCATTCACGCCAAAAATTCGTATATTTTCCCTTTCTAACTAAATTCAGAAACAAAACTTTGTAATAAAATTCAAAGAACTAGCCAAAAAGTAAAAATAATTGAAATTAAATAATATTTAGTTTAGAACTAATTTGTTAATTAATTTTTGATTTAATAAATTTTTTTTTGCAAAGAAATATAAATTAGAAGAAGTAAGAAAAAATATTGTCGTTCAGTTATGAACATTCGAAACTTTAGGAAGATAAAAATTGCCACATCCGAGTTACTTGACACAAAAAACAATTCACAATATTTTCTCCAATAAATATTCATGAAAAATATAAGATTTTGCCTCAGTAATCTAATACAACAATCTTTTAAGGCATGAAGACGATGATATTTATGTAAGTCGGAAATTTGATCCAGTCTTTATAAAAGTGAGCTTCGTTGAAAAGAGAGCCAATTTGTTTTTTTTCGATTCTAAAAATACAGATTTTGTCTAGAAAAAAAGAAATAAAAAAACCCGAAGATATTGTAATTAACACTTTCTGGAATGTAGAAAAGTTTAGAATTTCTAGAAACGTGAATAACATGTGCAAGTGTGTGCGTGTATTGCACATGTTTGTTTACATCACCAATTGTAGGTTGTAAGAAAAAAATGTTTCCCCCCGAAATCAAACTTTATATTAGAGAAAGAGAATATTGATCTTGAAACAAGTATTTGTTTTCGATAAAAATATATAAATATATATTCTAAATTTGACACATTTCGTGTCAGAGTTGACAGTTACCTTTTCGGCTAGACTTGAAATTCCAGCTTGCACCTTGACACTTTTTTCCTCAGGGTTGTCATTGGTGTAAGTGTGGCATGTCGAATAAATTCCAAAACAGAACCAGGAACTCTCTCTTCCTTGATTCGCACGAATTCGTGGTGTTTCGCCACGTACCGTTGGTTTGCACACCGCGCCTTCTTAGAGGCGTCCACCACCTATTGTCAGGTCAACAAATAATCGTCACACTTTTTATCCAGAGAGGAAAATAATCGGGGTGAAATTTAAATTAATCAGTTCTCCCTTATAAAAAGGAGAGGGGGAGAATTATATTTTCACACAAGAACTTTTTTTTTTTGCTAACTCTTCTCTCTAAATAATAATAAACACATAGAACCGATAATACATGCACACACGTTGATGTTTACACTTGGCACACTGTTTAAAGTTCTTGGCTCATCTCATTGAATGCAGCTGTCTTTTTCTATCTTTTCCTATATACACTACTATATGCTTTAACACACAAGTCGTGTTGTAGTGATCACTGTTTCTCGTCCGGAGGCCGCTGGCCCCGCTTCCTCGGTCGCCCACCCTCTTACCGGATCTCCCTTCTGTCTCCTTCCGTCTCGATTTCAGCAGTTTAGGTACAGTCGACTACTTGTGTCGTGAAGACTTTTTTCTTTTGTCGATTCGCAAAATTGATGGTTAATTTTTTAATCGCTATTTTCTTTGGGTTATTGTTGTTGTTTTCTTTTTTTTTCGTTTATAGCAATCTGTGGAAATTTAGAAAAGCACATATACACTACACACAAACCTTGTTATTCGAGTTTCTTATTCCTTCAGGTGAAACTCGTTTTCCTTGGTTTCGTCGTCGTACTGAGGGCAAATCGCGCACTTCACTGATGTAATTGCTTCACATCAACACAAATGATACTATATTTTGTGTTTGTCAATGTGAATTTGTTTTGTAGATTATTTAACAAGAATCATTATAATGGATTGTGCACGACGAAACTCAACTAGTACGGTTTACAATGACGGTTGACGGCACGAAACTATAAAATTTTGACGCGAACTGTCGCGACTTTGCGATTGCTGCGCCTCTTGCTTTGGGGGACTGTACTTCCATGTGTTGGCGGGAAAATTTGAATAAAGTTACTAATAGATTTTTAGTTTCTCAATTAGGTAATAGTTAAAAATATTATTATTACTAATAATTTATTAATAATTGTAAATAATGTTATTGATTACTAATAATATTAATAAATAGTAATAAAAAATAATATTATTAGTTACTAATAGTAGTAATAATAATTGGAATAATAATTATTATTTTATTTATAATTAATGGAATAATTTCTTGGTAATTAAGCAATTGGAAAAAATTGGAAAAATCCAATTTTTGTTAACTTTTGAAATTGTTGTTTATGGAAAATAAAAAATTACTCAAAAAAAATTTTTTTAACCGGGGAAAAATTTTTATAAGTTTAATTATTTATGTATGAATTTTTGTATACAAAAGAAAATTGAAATTATTTATTATAATTATAAAAAAATCTTTTATTTCTGAGAAACACTAAAAATACCACCAAAAAAGTGATATTTGCGGTAAAAAAATATTTATCTAATAAAATATTGTAGAAGATTAGGAAAATAATTAAAAATTTTAAAAATTTAATGATTATTTCAATTATTAGAAAAAAACATTTGGCATTTTTTTGTTTTTATTTCAACTCAATAACATTGTTGGTTAAGAAGAGAACTTCTTTTTCGCTCAATAAATTAATAGAATAAAGAAAATTGTAATACTAATTTTAATTATAATAATTGAGAAAATGATAATTATTATAACTATTATAATTATAAAAATAAAAAAGGCGAAAATGAAATTTTAATTTTATCTAAATTTCCTTATCCAGTGAAAATTTGAGGCAGAATTTTCTAATTCCCAGCGTCGATAACTGTGAAGGGGAAAAAAGTTCCTTTCTCCTCCCGAAGATGACGTTCACGGTTTCTTTTAAAATGGAACAGCCGGGAAAACAATAAATTTATTAAACTTTTCAAAAATATTTCAAGAGATTGACTCATTTTAGAAGAGCGTGTTTCCTGATTTCAAGGAAATGTTAAATCATTTTTATAGATTCAACAAATAGAAATGTATAATATTCTCGAATTATTGACGTGAATATTTTGAATGAATTGTCAAATATTAATAGAAACTCGTTTCTTTTTCTTGACGCAAAAAAAATTGAATGTTTTTTTGGGTTTATTGATGAAAAATTTTTCAATTTTCGTCAACAATTTTTCAAGCAGTCTGATAAATAATTTTCTAATTTTTTGAAGCAATTTTTCAGCAATTAATTATAGTGAACAAATTATTGAAAGTTTTATTATTGAAAAATAATTAATTATTAATTTTTTCGCCTAATAAACAATGGGAAATGAGAAAAATAAATTTGCACAAGAAATTAGAATTTAAAGTAATAATAAAAAATTGAAATAGTTAATAAGTTATAGTAACAAATAATTATTATTAAAATTTGAAATATTTAATTTGGAAACTTTTGAAAAATTAGGATTTTGAAAAATAGTACTTACAATTTTTTAAAGAAAAAGGTACTTCAATTCACAATAATAATTTTAACAAATTGAAACAATTGGAAATTTTGTAAAATGTTATATTTTAAAGAATTTCATTTTTCCCTCTTTAAAAATTGTCTTTAAATATAATTTTATTTTTGAAATTATATCATTTTATGAATTTACCAAAATTACCAAAATAAATTAAATTTTAAAAGGTTTTTAAATTAAATTCCTTGAAAATTTAAGGGAAACAAAAGTTTAAAAATATTTAAATTTTTATTTTAAAAAATTATTAATAACATTATTTTTCTTGAAAAATTATTAAAGTTTTTCATAATAATTTTATTCAAAAATTCTAAGAAAGTAATTGAATTTTGAATGAATTACAGTTGCAATCTTTGGAAATAATTATATTTCATGAGGTTTTTCATTGAAATTATTTGAAATTTCAATTCCTCGGGAGAAATGAATATAAGTTCTTAAATTTTTGTTTAACAAAAAGTATTAAAGTTTTGAAAAATATAATTCACGCAAATTTCGTAAAATTGTTTCTTGAAAAAATGAAACTAAAATTTTTTAAAAATACTTCTATTTTCGAAAATAGTTTTAAAAGATTGAAACAATTGAAAATTTTGTCAACTTTTATTGAAATATAAATTTTGAATTTTAATTCAAGTTACTAGAAATATTTTGATTTCTAGTAACTAGAAATAATTACATTTAATGAAGGATCATAAGAAAAATTATATTTTTTAAGAAATTAAGAATTTTCATTAAATTTGTGAAAGCAAATTTTGAAAGTAAAAATGGAAAAGAAAAATTCACGTTTAGTTTTGCTAATTTACAAATAAAATTATAATTGAAATAAATTGTTTTAAAAAATGAAAACTAAAATAAAAAATTAAAGAAGTAAATGAATAATATTAGAATGTTAGAAACTATTACGTCAATTTACAACTTTAGTAAATAATTATAAACAATAAATCACATAAATAATAATAAATGTTATCAGTCTAAACTTTTGACCTAAAAATGAAGCAAGCGGTGTTGTAAATATGAAAACAAAGTGTATAGTTATATTTAAAATAATATCGTTGACCTAAATAAAGAAATGCATGCGTTTCTAGCATAGCAAGAAAGATGAAAATTGGGAAATGTTTTTTTTTCTAGTAAAGCGATTGTTTGTAAATTAGAAAAATTTATTTCAACAAGAAGCGAGAAAGCAAACAATATTTTTTAATACTAAGAAAATTATTTTCTTTTTTTTTGCACTTACCTTGTAAGAAAAAATCCAAAATTGTATAAACTTCTTTGGAAAATGTTATGAACACATGTTGAACTGGCGCACTCATTTCTTTTGTGGCTGGGCCTCACCGAAGAAGAATAATAATAAGAAGAAGACGATGAAGAAGAAGTAGTAGAAGAAGAAGAAGAAGACGAGGCAGTTTAGTAGAAGACGAAAACGTCGTCAACGACGACGACGTCGGGGTAAATCGGCCAAGCCGGCTCGACGCCAAAATCAGCTCAGTTGCTTTCCGGTCGGTTTTATAAATACTGCAGACAGTAAGAGAGTGCACCGAACACTATGTCGACGTGAAAACTCGGTATAAGTTCACTTCATGATAAATCATTGTTCAAGAACCAAAAAAAAGGAGAGTTTTGCTTTTTTCAATAATTTTATCAAATAATTTCCCTCCCCCCTCGAAAAAAGAAAATTCAATTATTGGTGATAATTTAACAGACCCTTTCTCGATCATTAATACAGTTATCCAATAATATGTCATCCACGTCGAAATGTGTATTTCTGTGCGTTGAGAAAGCATGGATAATAAATGTAAGTTCCAAAATAGATGCATTTTCAGAGATACGGTTTTTGTACTAATAAAGTTTCTGGATAGTCGAAAAGATTTATTTGGGTGAGAGAAATTTTTTTATTTACGATTTATAAAAATGTTTAGTATTTTTTTTTTATATAATCTTCATTATATGCGCAACTATTTTATACAATAGGTTTTAACTTTAGTTATATATAAATACAAAATAAGACATCAAGAGTTTTACCAGAAGAGTAAAAGGGCCTTTTTTTCTAAAGTCTATTTAAAATATTCTATTTTGAATAATTTTATTATCGTTGAATAAATTCTTCGTCTTTCTTTTTTCTTTAAATAATTTCTAAGTCTGCTTTCTGAATTTGAATCAAGTAAAAAGTCGACGATTAATACAATTAATTAGTAATAAATTGTAAATAGAATATAATTGAAATAATTAAATAAAAATAATAATAATAATGACATACAAAAAAAACTTTAACTGGAACAGCGATAACTTTCCCTAAAATAGTGAATGTATTCGTTGCAACAAATAAAAATTTAGCTAATATAGTGTATTTTGTAGTTGTTCCAGGAAAAGATTTTTTTTCGTGTAATAATATAAATAATAATAATAATAATAATAATAATAATAATAATAATAATAATAATAATAATAATAATAATAATAATAATAATAATAATAATAATATAAATAATAGTAATAATAATAATAATTAATAATAATAACAATTAATTAATAAGTAATTACTAATAATAATTATTTCCATAATAAACAAAATAATAATAAATTAATGATTCGAATTTTCCCAGAATTTTTCATGAAAAATTTTTCTCAGCTTTAAAAATTTTATTTTTGAATAAATTAATGAAATTTGATAAAAATTTTCGCTGAAACTTAGTAAAATTTTACAGTAAATTTTAGTATAAATTCGCTAAATGCTAGTCGCACTGTAAATCTGAATTAGTAACCTTTCAACATTATTTATTACTACTTAGACGATTTTTTGCACTTCTGAGGTAAAATTATATCAAAAAATCACATTTGAAAATTTTGACAAAACAATGAGAAAACTATGAGAAAGGAATATGACTAATTATTAATTAATAAGGTTGAAAACAAATTATTGAAACTTATAATTTAACCAATATTGCAAAAAATAAATTTTCTAAATTTCCAAATCAAAAAATGTTCAATGGTTAAAAAATTTTTTTCCGGAAATATTATAAAACCGTGTTCTTGAGAACTAGAAAATAGTGTTTAGAAATTGCTGTACGGTGTTTCTTAATTAATAAAAATTGCTTAAATACCGAAAATCAATTTTTGAAATTGGATAATAATTGTAAAATTTTTTTTTTAGAAAATTATAAAATCGTCATCAAGAATTAGTCCAAAAAAAAATTTTTTCACTAAAAAATAATAATTTCTACTAATTTATTATTAGTCACTAAATTTTTAGTGAAAAATTACTAAAAATCAATAAAAATTCATTCTAAATTAAATTTGTCAACGACTTTCTGACAGTAAAAATTCAGAGAGTGAATTAGTCACTATTGTTTATTTTTGTTCTAATTAGTCTTGACTAATTTCAAGTAAAAATCTACTAATAATTTATTTGTTAGGAATACTGATTCATTTAGTAAACGTAAATAACTGAATTGAAATTTCAAAAAAAAAATTAACAGTCTTCTACTTCCATTTTGTAGTTTTTGACTAAAAGAATGAGTAAAAATGCAACTAATTGTAAAAACTATCTTAAGCTAATTTTTCGCAAAGTTAGCTATGCTAAAAATAGGATTCCTTATTAATATCAAATATATTTGATGTAATTGAAATTACATGTAATAAAAAAAATTTCCCCATGTAATATTCAAAAAGTTAATTCAACAAAAAGTTTTTTTTTCCAAACATTAATAAATTTAAACTACATAATTTTCCCCGAAAATCGCAAATGTTGGAAAATTGTAAATTTCCTCAAATTAGGTCATTAAATTGTACACACACACACACACGTAGAATGTAAAATTATTAATAACATGAATAAAATTACATAGGAGTGGTATTTGTGCGCGAGCGGAAATGAGTTATTCAATAAGGGAAAGTTATATACAAATGAAGAGTGGTTGAGATGTTTAAAAGTTAATTAACTAAGGAGGATTGTTTTCAACAGAATTTGCATATATAATACTTATATATTAAAATTCAAAAAGAAAGTTAAAAAATAACAATAATGAGGAAAATTAAAAAAAACTCATCTTATTTCGTTATAAATTTCTCAAATACTTTTAAGAAAAGATTTGAAATGCCAAGGCGCCACTTTTATATTATCTTTGCAGTATTGTTTTTGCAGTATAATTGGCAACCAAAAACTCTACTTATGCAACTGAATATAACATCAAGAAACACTTTTCATGAAAAATTTATTTATTTTATTTTCAATATATTCTTTCTTAAGTTTCCTCTGAAGTGCAATAAACCGAATATTTTTTTTATTGCGAATTGGAAAAATAAAAATTAATATTTATAAAAAAAGTATTCTCGTTGTCTGTAAATTCAAATTAAGAAATATTATTACTACTTAATTTAAATGTAGAGATGAGTAAATAATTATTAGTAAACATCAAATTAATTAAGATAAAAATGACATACAGAAATAAATGTACAATTTTTTCTTATTGCACCAAAATATTGGTTATTGTTACTACTATTAACAATAACTATATTGTTATTACTATATTATTATTTATTATTTAAATATAAAAAGAATGTTATTATTATTTTCATCTTTATTTTGTTATATTTATTAATTTATTATTTAAATATAAAAAGAATATTATTATTATTTTCATCTTCATTTTCCTATATTTATTAATTTATTATAATTGACATCTAGTTCCACTATTAAATAATTTGTCAAATAGTTATCAACGTAGTAATAATTTTTTTATCATTTCCCCCCCAAAAAAAGGTGGAATGAATCAACACGACCCGAAGGATAAATCACAAGAAATAATGCGGCCAAAAAAAATGGATGCTTCTCGTGAGAAAAATATCAGTGGACACGAATTAATTGGGAAATGTGCAATTATTTGGAATACAACGCAAAAAAATAATACATGAAAAATTCAAAACTACATATAATTTTTGTGTAAAATAATTTAAAAAATAATTTTTCTACTACATATACTTTAATTGAAATAAATTTTTTTGCTCCGATAATAATATATAATAAGTATACGGAAAAATTATTATTATATTTTATTTTTTTTTTTATCGAATTAGGAGAAAATTGTTTATGAAAATTAAATTGTATTTTGGGCGAGGCGCCAAAATTGCTGTATATATCGACGAAACCACATAAACCAACACACCTGGTGCGGAATCGTCACAATGAAATTTGACGCACGCAGCTCAAACTAAGTATCAGGATGTAGTGCCTCGTGAATTACAGCACTCGAGTGTAAAATTACGTTGATTCAGAAAGCGGAAGTGCAAGTGTAGTGGAAAAGTATAAGGATGAGTCTGACCAAGAAGGCCATAGGGGGATCCATTCACAGGATACGAGAATTTGAATTGGAAAAGGTAAACGCAATGAGTGAGGGTGGAAAAAAAAATTATTTTTTTTTTGGTGATTTTAAAGCATAATTTTTCTTTTTATTTCTTTAATTGTTGAATTTTTAATTTCTTTTTGTTTTATACTGATTAAAATATTAATAATTATTCATTAATAATTCATAATAGTATTAATTAATAACTAATAGTAATATTAATTAATAATTAATAATAATATTAATTAATAATTAATAATAATATTAATTATACTGAAAAAGAAAATTTAAGTGACTCAAAGAACCAATTAATTGTCTACTATCAATTAAATATTTACTTGAATTAAATAATATTTAATGGAGTCAATTAAATGGTATTTTAATCAATAGTTTTAGTATTTTAAGCAAATATCATTTAATTGACTCAAATATTATTTGATTCAAGTAAATATTTAATTGATAATAATAAATTAATCGGTTATTTGAATTAATTAAAATTTTCTTTCAGTTTAATTTTTAATAATAAAATTAATTAGTAATTAATAATAACAATAATTAGTAATTAATTAAATAATTAATTAATAATTAATTAAATAATTCATTAATAGTAAAATTAACTAGTAATTAATTAATATGAAGCTGAACTCATCAGCATTTTTAAGAAACAAAAAAAATTTTGAATTTATAATTTAGTTTATTTTGCCTTCAAATGTTTGTTACTTTCGAGCAATTGTTTCCTAAGTTAACAATTAGTTTCTTAAAAATCTAAGAATACTAGAAATTAAAAAAATCTTTTTTTCGATTTTTCGCTTTTAAAAGCGTTACGAAGTTCATCTTTAAAATATTAATTTGTTTCTTTTAATTTAGTTTAAAATAATCAATTACATAATCTACATTTGTTTTTTGTGTTCACATAAAAATAACAAAAATAGCTGGTTTCAATTAATCAAATTTTGACTGATTTCCCCACTTACTTTTCTCGTTTAAATATTATTTTTAACTATAACGATTAATCACTTTTAAATAAATATTACTTATTTATTTACTACAAATTTTTTCCGTTAGTATTATCTATATGACCATTACCTCTTTTTTTAAAACTAAAAATTAGGTATTTTTTTAACGGTAAATTATTATTTTTATAACGATTACTTTTTTTTTTACTAAAAATTAGGTATTTCTTTAAGGACATTTGAACCACTATGACGTCACAATGTGTGAAAAGCATTAGTTTTAAAATTGTGACGTCATAATGGTTCAAATGCCCTTAAAAGCAAATTATTTTTTGTATTAAATGTTAACAATTTTTTATTATCAATTCATTGTTTTTTGAAAGTAAAAATTAGTTTTGTTTCCTGACAGAAGTATTTTTAGTGACATCAAATTAATTAATTTATTTATAATTAATGAGAAATAGTTTATTAGATATTAATTATTTTTTACTATCGATCAATTATTTTTCTTACTAGTCACTAACGTTAAATTAATTTTATGCTAAATTTTTTTTTGCTAACGGTTAAAAGATTTTTTAATAACAACTCCTTATTTTTCACAAACAATTAATTTTTTCATGAAAATTAGTTTTTTTTAACAACAATATTTATAATCTAATTTTTACAAAAAAAAGTTTCTATTATTGGTTTTTTTAAAAATAATAATTAGTTTTTTTTCATTGAGTTCATAAAATAATTTGTTTTTTGATATATAATTTTGATTTTATTTTTATATCTAAATTTTCATTGAGAGAGAAGAAAAGTTCAATTTTATAATTTTATTTTTGAAAATAACTTCATTTTGACGTTATATTTTCATTTTTATAAAATTCTATGAGAATAAAAATTGTAAAAATAAATATATTATTTATGTATCTTTTATAGAAAAAGAGATCAATAGTTGATTATATTTATGGAAAATAAAAAGCAGTAAAGTGGAAGTAAATTGTGTTTTTATTTTATTTTTTTAATTTTGTTTCTTGTAAAATCAATAAAAAAAAGTACTATTTTCACTGCTTTTACAACCTCGTTCCAATATAATATCGACGTTACAGAACTTTATTAGTTCATTACTAATAAGTACCATCTTCAACAAAATATTTATTTCCCATATACTTGTTTATAGCGTATATCTTTATTGCGAAAATTATGTAACTGTTTTTTGGCTACATTTGAAAATGTGTTTTTAATTTCTTTTAATTTCCGTTCCATTTAGAAATGCGTTACTAATTATTATTTTTTTTTGAAAATTATTATTTTTATTAAATTATTATTTTTTTTATTTTTTTTATTTTTTATTTTTTATTAGAAAACAATTTTTTATTTATTTAGAAATTACGGGACAAGCCCCATTTTTTGCAGTGCATTAGGAAATAAACATTTTTTAAACATAAAAAGAGATACAAATTGCAGTTTGTATATTTTTCAGTACAAATTGAAAAAAAATTATAATTACTATTTTGAAAAATAATCTTTTATAAAACAATGTCAAATTTGAAGAAAAAAATGGGGAAACATATTTTGCATAATTGTAAAATTATGTTCAAATTGAATCATTTTTATTTTCGGAATTAAAATTATTTTCAGAGTTATAAAAACAAAATATACGATATTTCTTGTAAGATAAATTATTAAATTATAAAGTGATATCCGTGTATAAATGTTTTATTTTGTTTGGCCATTCTGAGAAAAATTGTCTTAGTTTCTCAAGAAAAAATTATTTTTCAGTCTGCGGGAAACTATGATAATAATAATAAGAAGAGGTAAACGTCCGCTCCACATGGCTTTTCATGGACAGTCGCCAATTTTTATTGTACACACATATATATATATATGTATATACATATAAATTAATGGTGATTGTAACGCAAACAAAAATTGATTATCATTTCAAAATTTTATACACTGCGAAGCAGTTAATAAAAATTTTTAAACGACATCTATTTTAACGTTACGGTATTTTTAATGCTCCATTAAATATATTTTCTCTACATAATTTTTTTATTTATTATTAACTATGTAGTGAAATTATAATTATTATTATTTTGGTTAAATAATTTATTATTACAAATAATAATTATTATAAAAACAATAATAAAATTATGGTTTAAAAAAAATTAAAAAAGTCCAATTTAAACATGCGATTATATAATGAATAAAGCTCTTTTTTTTAAATAAAAATGAGGTTGAAGTTTCGAACGTTCGGATGAACGAAATTTTTTTTCATCCTAAGGGTTTTTTCGAAAATTACTATTCAGAAAAGGAAAATAATTGAAATTTATCAATATTTAGTTTAAAATTAATTTGTTTTTATCTAAAACTGATTTTTTTTTAAAGAAATACATATTAAAAGAAGTAAAAAACATATTGTCGTTCATTTGAACGTTCGAAACTTTAGGAACATAAAGTAAATGCCAAATTTTTAAAAAATGAATAATTTTAGAAATAACAATAATGAATATATTATTAAATAATAATAGATTTTAAAAATATATAAATTAAATAAAAAAATATTAATATTATTATTAATTATTTATATTAATATTAATATTATTTTTTTTAATTATTAATTAATTTTTATTAAATTAAATTTATCGAATAATAATAAATAATTATAGAGGGAAAAAGAGTATTAAAAAGATAAAATTTTGACACTTTCTTTTCTCATTCATATATTTCTTAATGACATCTAAATTATATCTGTGGTACATTAAAAAAGTGTGACAATTTTTATATAGATAGAATAGAATAGAAGAATGCATGCACTCAGCTAGTTTCCAGAGAACAAACCCCGAAATAGTGTGCGATACGTGTAAAACATTTATACATTTTGCGAGAAGAACGCGCTTGCAATCTCATCGTTTTTCCTGGCATTAAACCAGCATTCTTCAATGGCTGTTGAAACATTCAGACAATGCGTTATAGATTATGGAATCCATTTTCTTCTACTTTTTCACTTTTTAATTGTTAACAATTTCAATGAGAGAAAGAGATTTTCCACCGCAAAAGCCACTTTTTATTTTACGAACTCATTTTTATGATTTATAAGTTAAAAAAAAAGTTTCGAGTGGGAAATTATTTATTAAATCATTAAAATATTTAAGCAATTTATTTATTTACAAAATTAGAATAATTTGTTTTAATTACTTATGTATTTCATAATGTTCAAATAATTTATTTAACTAATAATATTTAACTTTTTTTTACGATTATTAATAATATTTAAATTATTTATTTACTTCAATTATTATTATTTTTTATCTTTAATCAATAAATTAATATTAACATAAATAATTTATACAAAATTTATAAAGAATCTACTTTTAATTTTACACTTTACATAATCAGTGGCAAAATCATTTTATTGTGTCATTAAAATTATGATAATTAAAAAAATTAAATTAGAGATTAAAAAATTTTCCCCGCAAGATTTAATTATATTTTCAAGAAAGACAAAAAAATAACTTTTTCAAAAACATAAAAATCCTAATGCAAAAAAAAGAAAAAATTTTTAATCATTACATATAAAAATTTTAATTATAATTTAAAGAACATTATCAAAATTTTTCCATCTAACGATTTAAATTTTTTTCTTTTTTTTACATTAAAAATACGAAGGATTTTTATTTTTTTGGAAAAAGTTTTTTTAATGCCTTTCTTGAAAATATAATTAAATCTTGCGGGAAAAAAATTTTTTTAATCTCTCTTATTAGCCCTTATAGTGCAAAAGGGGGTTCTATTTATAAGGACCATAACTTGAATAGTTTTGCTACAGCTCTTGCCATTAAAATCTCAATCCAATGTATAAAACATTCACAAACTCCCGAAGCATCTTAAAACTTATCACTCCTTAAAAATCTTCTATATAATTTATTATGCTTTTAAAAAAGTTTATCCTCTCAATGAAACTTTAATGCGAATTGATTTATTTTCATTTCTATTTTAATTACATTAACCGCAATCGCGTGTCATCACAAAGGCGAAAATAAAATTATTTGCGGTTTTCTTTTTTTGTAATTAATTAATTATTATATAAATTATATAAATAAAAGAAAATTATATAAATGAGTAAATAAATTACATTTGATATAATGAAAAATGAAAAATATTTTATTTTTTGTCAATTTTCAATTGACAAAATTCACTTAAAAACAATTTTTTTTTTAAATATTTAAATATTGAAAAATATTTTCTTTTTTGTCAATTTTTAATTTTTTTTCTTAATTAAATGAAAGAGTTTCTGAATAAATAAAATAACAATAAAATAACATTGGAATAGGAGTAAATAACAAGAAAGGAAATAAAAAATAATTGTACTTTGAAAAATAATTGATTGTCAATATTAAACAATATAATTATATAAAGTGAATATAAATAAATATTTTTTTCTGTCCCTTGAAGGTGAATTTAGTTGATGAATTTGACATTCTTCAAATCGTCGGCGAAGGCTGGTTTGGAAAGATTTTATTGACTGATCATCGTAGCACTCAAACGGAAATGGTTTTAAAAGCCCTGCCAAAGGCTTACACCAGTATTTCGGATTTTTTTCGAGAATTCCATTATGGACTTCATCTATCAGCTCATAGAAATATCATCACCACTTATGATATTGCATTCGAAACGGCTGGTTTTTATGTCTTCAGTCAAGAGTACGCACCACTTGGTGAGAATGCAAAAAAAAATAAAATAAAATTGCAAAAAAAAAATTGAAAAAAATACGACTTTATACATTTCACGAGCGCCAAAATGTCAATATACAATGTTGAGCCAATTATAATTATTCTCTCGTGCCAAACGAAATCCTTGATTTGTTTCGTTATTAAATTCATTCAATTTTTTTTCACTCTTCAAAATGAATTTTTGCTCTACTTATTTCTCTATGGAAAATTTTAATTATTAATTACTCATTTATTTTTAATTTACATAGATTTATAATTATTTTCTTTATCATTTTTTGTTTGTAAACTTTTACTATAAAAATATTTATTTATAGTTCATATTTATTTTTAATTTTTATATTTATAATTATTTTATCATTTTTTGTTTCTAAACTTTTACTATAAAAATATTTATTTATTTACAGTTCATATTTATTTTTAATTTATATATTTATAATTATTTTTCTTTATCAATTTTTGCTGGAAAAATTTATCACTATAAAAATATTTATTAATTTAGAGTTTACATTTATTATTATTTTATTATTTTTATTTTTTTACTAACATTTCTTTTATGGCTAATATTTTTTACCTATAAATTTTTATTCATTGTAAATTATCTCTTATATTTTTTTGGTATTTATTACTTTTTATTTTGTCGAAAATAATTTTTTTTATTTATTTTCTTCATTTTCTTTGTTTATTTTCTTCATTTTTTTTTTATTTATTTTCCTCATTTTCTTTATTTTTCTATTATTTTTAACAAAAAATTTCAATATTTTGCATTTTTCATCGCAGTATTCCGCAATTTTTCAGGTGATCTCACATCGAACGTGACGGAAACTGGTCTCGGGGAATTACACGCGAAAAGAGTGGCGCGACAATTGGCCGCTGCAGTTCATCATATTCATTGTCGAGAATTGGTTCATCGGGACATTAAACTCGATAATATTCTCATTTTTAAGAGTGATTTTTCGCGAATAAAACTTTGCGATTTCGGCGAAACGAGACGAGGCAATACAGTTGTTCGTCGACATAACGAATGGCTGCCTTATTCGCCGCCGGAAGTCTTGCAGTTGGAGACTGACGAAACCTACAGGTATATATAGGCAATCTTTAAACAGAAATGTAGAATTAATTCATCTTTGGCACAAATTATTTCGTTTTATTTCGTTCTCGTCTCTTTGTTTCTTGTTACGTTTCTTCCGATTTTATAACAAAAATTTTTTTTTTAATCAGTGTTTAAAGACGAAGAAATGAAAAATAAGATGAAGAAATTAGTGAAATTAGTAACGAATAATTATTATTTAATTATTATTATTATTATTATTATTAAAATAATTATTGACAAAAAAATGATTAAAATCAAATTAAGTAGTAAAATAGAAAAATAAGTCAAATATGTAAAATAATAAAAATATTTGTTGATGACAAAAGTGAGTAAAAGAAGTAAAAACATGTAAAGTAAAATATTTATCGAAGACAGACTGACAGAAATGAGTAAAATAGTTAAGAAATTATTTAAACAAAAAATGATTGAAAGAAAAATAAGTAAAATATGTAAAATAATAAAAATAAAATTTTTTATTGATGACAAAAGTGAGTGAAAGAAGTAAAAATAATTAAAGAATAATATTTATCAAACAGAAAAATAAGTTTTCTGAAGAGAAAAATTTTGTGACTGGAAATAAAATGCAGTGTTGCATAATTTATTTATTTATTTTTTTTTTTAATTTTGTGTACAAAGAAGTAATTGCGCGAGGGAAAATTTAATAACCATTTTTATAGAGCACTTACGGCCCATGATGTTTGGCAATTTGGCATCGTGCTTTTCGTTTGTTTGACTGGTTGTCTTCCATGGCAGAAAGCGGCGACTGACGATCCTAGATACACTAGATACTTAAACTGGCATTCAGCTACTCTCAATATTGCCAAGAAACCAAAATTGTTTCAACTAATTAGTTCGCGAGCGCAAAGGTATGCTGTTTTTCTTTTTTTCTTTTCTCTATTTTTTTTCTTTCTTTTTTCCTCTTCTTTTGTTATTTTTTTCCCTTATTCACTTTTTCCCTTTCCTTCAATTAAAAAAATTGTTTTTAAATAACAGAAGAGAAATTAATGTTAATTTTAATCGACAAATAAAATACAGAATCGAAGGAGCTTTCTCATGAATAAAAAAATAATTTTTTTCAGACTATTCAAAAGACTGCTAGACCCTAAGTTGGAGAAACGACCTGTTAGTGTGCTTGAAGTCAATAAGTACGTGGAAGATAGATGGTTAGCGAAATTAGGAGCGGAAAAAGCTTTAAACGGTACGCATCGTTATTAAAATTTCAGAGGTTAGATATATACATAATTATATTATATAATTTCTTTTATAAACTTGTAAACATAATTATAAATCAAATTATAATTATAAATCATTCTGTACTCATTAACATTCAATTCTCACAAATATTTATTTTCCATTACATACAAATATTTTTAGAATTTAATTTTTTTTTTACATTTTTCCAGCTTTACTTTTATATAAATGAAAATTCTGTTTTTATATTAAAAGTAAAATATAGAGACATGTTAATAAATATTACATTCGGGAGAGAGGGGAATTAATTTAATTCCCTTTTAATAAGTACTGAAGGATTATTTGAAAAATCAATAAAATCTGACAGTAAGTTACGAGCAAATGAAAGTACAAAGAAAATCTCTTTATTTCGACGCATGTTATTAAATTTTAATTCTATATTATTTGTGTTCAAAATTGTTAATAATAACTTTTCGAGAGAACATTGTATAATCTCTAAATAATTACAATGTTTTCTATATTATAATGAATGTATAGGATAATTAATAATTAATATCTTTTTCAGTATATAATTAATACTTTTTAATTAAAAATTGTGCTCAATTCAAGTAGGCTCAAGTATACTTTAAAGTTTAATAATTAATTTCATAAATTTTCAAGAATTTATTAAAATTTCCAAATTTGTTTAATTAATATAATATTGAGTTAATATTTTTTTTTAAAGGAAAATCAAATTTAAAAAGGAGTGAAAAATAAATAATATTACAGAAAATAGAACGAAGAAGTATTTTAATTAATAATTATACTTTCTTTGTTCTCTCGTTCCTCGGAGAAATTTATATTTTATTTTCTTCGTATTCTCTTTGAAACTTTGCTTTATTTTGTAGATGAATATTCTCTAGTTTAATAATAAATTTACATAGAGTTTTATTTAATTTTCGTTTCATTTACATTTTATTAGTTCTTCATTGTTTTTAAACAGATTTACATAATATTCTATTACTTTAATTAATATAAATAATAAATAATAATTTTTGTAGATGAATATTCTCTAGTTTAATAATAAATTTACATAGAGTTTTATTTAATTTTCGTTTCATTTACATTTTATTAGTTCTTCATTGTTTTTAAACAGATTTACATAATATTCTATTACTTTAATTAATATAAATAATAAATAATAATTAACAAATAAAAATATTATTTAAATATTATTTATTTAAATTGTGTCCATTTTAAATAAAAATATAGCAATGTGGCGTATATTATTAAATTTAGTTGTTAATTAAATTTGATGTACTTTAAATTTATTTCAATTTAAAAACCATTTAATCATGTGTTAAATAAATAAATGTAATTAAATATATATATATATATATATTTTTTTATTTTATTTTTATATATTTTTTTGCTTCCTCATAAAGGAAGCCTTATAGTGATGTCGATTTCCGAATTTTTTAAAATCAATTATTTTTACAAATTTTCAAGTGTAGTATATATAATTCGTCGAGAGGAACAAATGTCCGGATGTATGTGTGTATGTATGTGTGTGTGTATGTGTGTGTGTGTGTGTGTGGGTGTATGTGTGTGTGTGTGTGTGTGTGTATGTCACCGATTCTTGTGGACAAATTTTCTCTTACACATCTTGATGGATTTTGATAAAATTTTGTAGGTGTATTACGGTCACGAATATCTTGAATCAGACAGAAGGATTTTCAAAAATATCTAAAACTAAAATTTTTTTATCAATTTTTTAATTTTCGAAAAAAATGAATTTTTTTATTTTTTGAAATAACTTCTTTATTTATTAAAATTTTTATTAATTTTTCTCAGCATTATATTCCTGGCATGAAAACGAATCGATTCATGTATATAAAGTATATATTTCATGAAAATTTATGGAATTAATAAATATTATAATTTTTCACAAAAAATTAAAATTTTGTATTTTTTGACATTTTATCATAACACTTTAAAATAATTATTCTATAATAAAAAATTGAATAATTAATATTTATTCAGGGTAGTTTACCCGGTTTATTAATTATATTTAATAAACTATTATAATTATTTAACTTTTAAAATTATATATAATAATATATATTGAGGAAGCTAAATGGTCATGAAATGAACAACTTGTTTATTTTTACATTTTTATTTTATTTTTATATTTTTATTTTCTTTTTTATATTTTTATTTCTCCTTTTACAACTTTCTTCCCTCTTTTCATGTCCATTTTTGTATTTTATATTTCACATCAATTTTTATTTGATTTGTAATGAGACGCGAGTAGTCGATAAATTTGAAGAGTGATCCATTTCTCGGAACACGAAACCCATTTACACAGTTTTTCACCCCTGTCATATGGTTTAGGGGATACAATAGCTAAAGGTTCTTGGAATAGTTAACAAACTACAATACATGTACTTGAAAGTCGTAATGGGGTATTCGAATTACTATTACAATTCATTTAGCTCAAATTGCAGAAGTGTAATTTGTGCCCTGGGTATAGAGTAGAATTTTGGGTAATGGAATGGACAAACTGGCTTAAAGCACAATCAACTACAAAATGAGGATATGTAACACCTCTCGAAAATTTACAAAATTAACTTTCGAAATTCCATCACGAGAATGATTTTCGATTTGTGAGAAGGAATATTTGAGAAAATTTTCCTTTTCGAAAGTTGAAATTTATTAAACATTCTGAATTTTTTTAATTAAAGTTCATTTTTCATCTAATTATCAAGAAAAATATTTATTTATTTATACATTTAATATCGAATGGGTTTAGAAAACGAAATATAAAAATCTTTTCGTACAAAAGTATAAAATTTATCCAAAAAAAATATTTCAAATAATTTAACTTTGAAGAATTTTATTAGAAATTGTGAAAATCATTTTATTTTTGTTAAAAACTGAGTTTTTTTAGGTAATTCTTTCAAAAAAAAAATATTGTTGTCAAAAATAGTATTATTTATAAAAAAGAGAATTGAATTCTTACTATCATTTTTCCTACAATTTCTAAAAATAAATATAATTGAATTCTTGGGACAAATTTAAAAGAAAAATTGGAAAATAATTTAATTTTTGCTAAGAATTTTTTTATTTATAAATATAATTGAATTTTTTAAAAATTTAGTATTTAAAATAATGGAATTTTTTTTTAATTTTGTATTCAAAATAATTGAAATCCTGCGAAGAATTTGAATATTTAGAAAAACAATTTAATTCTAACTATTCATTTTAATAAATTTTTTGGAAATAATTTAATTTTTGCTACGAATTTAAAAAAAAATCTTCTGAATATAATTGAATTCTTCCTATGAATGTATGAATTTTTTATTTCTAAAAGTAAATTTAATTTTTGAAAAGTATTCATTAAGAATTATTGACAATAATTTCATTCTTTTAAGAATTTTTGTTTAAATTGAAATGAAAATAATTTAATTCTTGTGAAAATTTGTATTCTTTATACAAATAATACCAGATTTTTACGATAAATTATACGGTAGAATTTTTTAATATACTTGAATTTTTTGAGTGATTTTAATCAACTTTTTGAAAATAATTGAATTCTTCAGAAAAATTTAATTCGAAATGCATTGAAAATAATTAAACTGATTCAAAGAATTTTTTTTAAATTGTGAAAAATATTTGTAATATTTCAACAATTTTTATTGATATTGTGATGCAAATAATTAAATTGTTTTGAGAAAGTTTGTTGAAATTAATTCAAATCTTGCAAAGAATTTTATTTTTTAGGAAAATAATGCAATTCTTACAATGAATATTAAAAAAATTTTAAATAATTGAACTTTTTAGACTAATTTTTCAAAAGTATTTGAAAATAGTTGAAATATTTTGCGAAGAATTTTATTAGTTACAAAAATAATACAATTCTTACAATGAATTAAAAAAAAAATTTAATAATATAATTTTTAAGGCAAATTTTAAAAAAATTTGAAAATAATTAAACTCTTGCTAATAGTAGTTTATTTGTAAAAATAATTAAATTTTGGTACACAATTTATTTGAAATTATAAAATATACTTGAATTATTTCAAGAATTTTTATTGAAATTGTGATGAAAATAATTGAATTCCACCAAAAAATATTATATTTGAAAATAATTGAAATATATCAAGAAAATTTATTGAAATTGTGTGTTAAAAATAATTGAAATCCTGTGAAGAATTTTATTATTTATTAAAATAATCGAAAATCTTCCATTCAATTTTACCAAAATTTTTGTAAGTAATTGAATTCTTACAACGAATTAAAAAAAGTTGAAAATTAATAAATTGGTGGTAAGAATTTTTTATTTATGCAAATAATTTAATATTTGCAAAGAATTTTCTTCTTTATAAAAAATAATACAATTCTAACAATGAATTAAAATTCATTTCCAAAACATTTTAGTAAACTAAAATATTTTGGAAATAATTGAATTTTAAGGACGAATTGAATAAAAATTTATAATAATCGAATTTTTGGGAACAATTTTTTTTTAGAATTGTTAAAAAAATTAGTTAATAAATTAAAAAAATTAAATAAAAGTAAAAAAATGTTTAATGAATTATATAATTTGTTAAAGAAACTTCGTTTTTATTGTCTTGAAAAATGGAGAAATTTTTTAAAGAAATAAAAAATTTGTTATTTTCAATTTGTAATAAAACTTTGTTCTATTTTTCGCAATTTATGTTTTAATCAAGAAAATTATTACCCGCACAGTTTTGGCATGATTTCAATTTCAGAAATGAGAAACTTTATATTTCACCAAAGTCCAATAACCAAATGAACACGCGCGTTTATAATTTCAGTGCAAAAAAAGCAAAAAAAAAAGAAGAAGAAAAAATGAAAAAAAGTGAAATGGCAAAATAAAATAAAAAACTAAAAGAACAATTTTCTCTCGCAGGTGGCGCAGACGAAAGGGACGAATTATGTCCCTCGATGTACAGTTTTCACAGTTCTCTCGAGGAAAAAAATCAACTTCTTTATACACTCACGCGTTATGGAATTGAAACGACTGTCGATCGTTCAAAGAAAAAGGACAGAATTCGTGAGTGGATTCAATCAAGTGCAATAGTCGAGGAGAATGAAGAGGAATCTGAAAATGATGAAGAATTCGAGGAGGAAATTATTGACGATGAAATTGAAAAAAATGAACAACAACAAAATATGAAAGGAAGACATTTTCCCGAAAGACGTTTGAGTGTCGATACAACAAAAAAGAGGACAACAACAAAAATGACAAAAATAATTAATAACGATAATTTGAGAAAAAAGAATGTCAATGAATTAAATAGAAAAAAAATTCCCAGTATCAATAGAAATGATTTGTTAAATAAAAATAATTCACTAATTTCATTATCGAAACCAGTTGAGAGGAAAATTCCGTTTGCACCGCAAGTTGCTGAGGAGAGGAAAATTGTTGCGAAATTTGCAAGTTTTCCCAATGGAGATCCCACATTGGCCTTTCAAGGGAATGGGGTCGATTCGAATGTTGATACAAGAATCGCCGGAAGTCAGTCTTTGATAAATAAATCCAACTCCGAGTTCAATGAGTTAACTATCTCTAATGTCAAAGTTTATCCATTTAATAATGAGCAATTGAGGAAAATCGCTACAGACTCATCGAGTAGCAGCGATAAGGAAACAATTAGGTTTGTTTCGCATGTATTCTTCTGCTTTCATTCTTTTTCACTATCTTTGCATTGTTTTCTTCATTTTTCATTTTTAATTCACAATTATTGTAGATAAATTTAATGAAAAAAATTGATAAATTCAGTAAATTAAATTAAAATTATAATTGAACTTATACTGTAATTGATAATTAGCTAAATTATTAATTTATATTTAAAAATTAAGCAATTAATTAATTAATTATTTAATTAAATCAATTTTCAATTAATTAATTAAAAATTGGTTTAATTAATTTGAGCACCAGTCTTCCTTTCAGACAACAGAAACATTTTTTTTTCTTAACAATAGCACAATTGTTTTGATTTTTAAAACTGAATATTGAAACAGTATTTTTTATCTAGAATTTTTGTAACTTTTTAAACTTTGCATTTGAAATAATTTAATTCTTGCATAGAATTTATTAAAATTGTTAGAATAATAATTGAATTGTATGATCAAAAAAATTATTAAAACTTTTGAATATAATTGAATTTCTACGAAAAATCTGAATAAAACATTTTGAAAATACTTTAATTTTCCGAGAAATTTAATTAAAAGAAATTTAATTAGAATTAAAAAGAATTAATCTATAAGTAAAATAAAAAAATTTTCATTGTTTCAAAAAATTAACTAATTGTATTCATTTAAATAATTTCGTTAAAAAGTTTTAAAAATAAATAATTATAACTTGTAGAGAAATTTGATTGAAATTTTTGAAAAAAATTGAATTGTTTTGAAGCATTTGAATAACTTTTTTTTAAATAGTTGAATAGATTTTTTTTGAGAAATGATATTAAAATTGTATTAAAAATAAAATAATTGAATTCTTGGGAAAAATAATATTTATTAATAATGAAAATAATTGAAAATAATTTAATTCTTACAATATTAATTTGAAACAAAAATGAAAAATAGATCGATTCTTGCTGATAATTTTTTATTATTGAAAATAAATCAATTTTTCCAAAGAATTTTTATTTATGAAAATAATTGAAATTATGCGAAGAACTTTATTATTTATAAATCGATTTCAGTTCTTACAATTACTTTTAAAAAAACTTTTAAATAATTGAATTCTTGTCAAGAGTTATTTTATTTAAAAAATTTTAAACTTATGCGAATAATTTTTTATTTATGAAAATAATTGAAGTTATTGCGAAAAATTTTATTTATAAAAATAATTAATTTCTTACAATGAATTTTAATAAAGATTTTTCAAATAAATAATTGAATTTTTGGGAAAAATTTTTTTTTTTTGAAATTATGGAAAATATTTGAATGATTTCAAGAATGTTTATTGAAATTATATGATGAAAATTATTTAATGCTATCAAAAAATTGTATTTTAAAATAATTGAATTCTTTTTAAGAAATTTTGTTAAAATAGAATTAAAGTTAATTGAAATTAGTAAAATTAAATAATTATGAATTAACTTTTATTATAATTATAAAAATAATGCAATTCTTACAATAAATAAAAAAAATTGTCTATTTACTTGAATTTTTTCGACCAATTTTTTCTTTAAAAAATTTGAAAATGATTGAATTCTTGTTAACAAATTTTTAGTTTTAAAAATAATTGAATTACAACAAAATATATTATGTATACAAATAATTCAAATTCTTATAATTCAATTTAACTGAAATATTTTTAAATAATTGAATTCTTGTTGCTAATTTTTAAAACATATTTAAAAATAATTGAATTTTTACTACATATTTTTTTTAATTGTATTGAAAATAATTGAAATCCTACAAAAAAATTTATTAACTATACAAAATAATTCAATTCTTATTATTTAATTTAATTGAATTAAAATTTCATATTTTAATTTACTATATTAAAAAAAATTTATGTAAATCAAATTAATTGCAAATACCTAATTTAGTGAAATTAAAATTTTTAATGAAATTATAGTTGAAAAATTAGATAAATTGTATAAAAATAAATAATTAAATACAGTTAATTTCATTTATTATTATTTAATGTGTTTAATTAATATTTAAGTGAACACAATTTATTTGAATCTAATTTTTTAATTTTATGTTTTATTTAATTTCTGCAATTTATATGTTACTTATTTTAATTTTATATTTTCTTATTTTTCCCATTTTTTCCCGTCACAACTTTTATTCAAAAGACTTTATTCTAGTTTGAAATTAACTAGACTGACGATTGGAAAAATATTTCAACTAACTTTCGTCGCGAGTATTGGAAAAAAAGCTCAATTTTAAATATTGACAATATTGACACAATAGTTTTCAATAATAAAAATTGTGTTTAATCCAGAAATAGAAGAGGAAATGACAATAAAAAACAGTGGGAAACAAATAGTTAATAAAGTAAACAAAAAATCATCGGGAAATAACAAAACAATAATAACGACCATGATATTTGTAGTGTTTAATTTATTATCAACAATTGACAATATAATTTTATTATTTATTTCATTATTTATTTTAATTTTTTATTTATTCGTTTAATTTTTTATTTATTTATTTTTAGTAGGTATTTATTATTTTATTTATACGTTAATTTCATCTTTTTACTTGTATCTTTATTTTCTATTTATTATTTCAATTATATTTTCCTTCGGTTTCAATTTCTTTTTTTAATTTTTTATTTACTACTTTTATTTATATTGTGCTGTTATTTTGTTTGGATTTTTATATTTTAAATATTGAAATTATAGATTTAAAAAAAAACAAAATCATATCACACTGCTTTTATTTATGTTTATTTATTATTTTCTGATTAATTATTTTGTTTTCTATTTATAACTATTCTTTTTAGTTTTTATTACACAAATCATTAAAATTAAACAAAATTGTATCTTGTTTGTGAGAGAATTTCCATGCCCTCTGAACGGCAACTCAGAGAGTTACAAAGGCGGGAAATTCAAATTTTTCAAAACCAAAAAGTAACTTTAAATATAAATAACTAATATTATTCGTTGAATTAATTTTTGTTTACAAAAACTGCAGAAACGATAACGTCAGTAAAAGGAAATTTAATTTAGAATATTTATTTTTTTGAGCTTAGAAATAAATTTTTAAATTTTTCTTCATCTTTTCACAATTATGAAATATTACAATTTCCACTATAGTCATTCTCAACTTAATGAAGCAGTGGTCAGTCATGAGCGAAGCGGAACTTCGAGCGAGGCTTCCGGCTCAATACGTGGTCCAAGTTTGGAGTCGTCGATTTCGGCACCGGCCGTTGAAGATGCGATTATTGAGCATCCTGTGCCAACAAGTCCTCAGGCGCCAGTCAGAAAGCATCGGTCGCAAACAACTCCATTTCCGGCGCCGATTTCCCATCTCGATGGAAGTCGAATCGAATCATTGCCAGCGAGACGGACGCGTTCCGCGCAAATCCTCCAAATTGCCACCGAACAAAAAACAAATGGAAAATATTCACCGCAGTCGTCACAAAGAAAATCATCGAACGCAACAACGCCGAATAATGCAATGACAGCGACGTCGCAACTCGTCATGCAAAGTTTCAATGCCATGCAACATTTAAATCAGGTGAGAATTTCTTGGATAAAATTAATTAATTAAATGACAAATTTTGTTATCACTAATTAAACAAATAATATAAATAATATTATTTTTAATATTATTCCTTTCGAATTAATAAAAATATTATTATTTTCGCATTACTATTTCTTTTGTATTAATAAAAATAATATTCATTTTATTATTATTCCTTTCGAAATAATAACAATAATATTTTTATTATTTTTCCTTTGTTTTATTCCTTTTTCTATTATATTTCTTTGCCCTATTTTCTCTCTGAATTTCATTTATATTTTTTTGTAATTTTTATTTCTAAATATATTTATTTATGTCTTCATTTACATTTTTATTTACACTTTTATTTTACTTTGTCTATCTTTTATTACCCGAATAATTAAAATTACATATTTAAAGTTCGTTTTATTTTATTACGAAATGAAAAATATAAAATTTGATTATAAGAAAAAATGAATCTCGTTTGTGAGAGAACTTTCATGACATCTGGACGGCAACGCCTAGAGTTCTAATGGCGCGAAATTTAAATCTAAAGAAACGCAAAAGTGACTAAGTGACGAAAAATTCTTTTGCTACTTGATTAAATAATTAACCAATGAATTAGTTAATAATAAACTAATAATCTAATAATAAATTAATAATAAATTAATAATAAATTAATAACAAATTAATAATAAATAGTTAATTGAAAATATAACAAATTAAAATCTCGTTTCTTTTAAAACAACATTTTTATTTTCTTCTATTCAAGTTTTTTGTATCTATTTTGTTTATTTGGAACAATAAACCTTTTCTTTTTCTTTCAAAAGAGAAAGTCAAAAAGTTTCTCTTCGATTTCACAATTTTTTTACTATTGAAAAGTCCTTTATTTATTTTTTACTTTTATTTACAGTTTTCGAGTGTGAGAATAAAGAAGCTTATAAGCATATCGTTGCATTTTTTTTCATTTTATTTGTCTGTTTCTTTCCCTTTTTTTTGTATTTTATTCGCAATTTTCAAATACAAGTCGTGATAAGTCCGACTATAGAATTATGTATTTCATGGAAATTGTAAAAAAGCGATCCAATTTAGCCCCTCTTGCTACTGTTAAAGTAATAGCGTTTTTCACTCGACTACACCTGTTGCAATGAGCGCGCGCGCGCGCCCAAGTTTTGCAGCCAGAAAAGCAAGCGTTGCTTTAAATTACGCTCCATGAACGGGAGAGAAATAAAATAATGAAAAAATTCTATTAGAAGTACCAAACACTCGACGCAATGAAGGTGTTTGTTTAATGTCTAGTGTGAAGAGGCTGCAAAAAAAAGAAAAGAAAAGAAAAGGAAAAAAAGAAACTATTAGGGAATTAAAATCAGACAACAAAAATTATGCTCTCGGAGAAGAAGAAATACAGATGGAAAAATAATTTTTTCCGCAATTCTTTTTTATTTCTTTAAAAAAATTGTTGTTTGATTCATAAAAGTATAAAAAGAATGTGGAAAGAATTAAATAATCAAAATTTTAATTCATTGTTTAATTATTTATGGAAAAAAATTGAATTTGTAGGAAAACATTTTTGTTGTAAGAAACTTATATTTACAAAAAGTTATTAATAAAATAATTAATAATAATAATTAATAAAATAGTTTTTTTTGTAAGTAATTTAATAAAGAAAATTCTTTACGAAAAAATGTCATTTTTAAAATAGTTATTTATAAAGATCTTAAGAAAACATTTTTCTACAATAAGGAATGTAATTTTATGAGTAGAATTATAAGTAGAAAATGAAAGTATTTAATAAAAAAAATATTTTAACAACAAAAAAGTTGTTAACGAAAAAATAATTCATAAGAAAATTAATTTATAGATAAAATTAATTACACAATTAATTTATGAATGAAATTAGTTACAAAATTAATTTATGAATAAAATTATTTGCAAAATTAATTTATGAATAAAATTATTTTATAAAAAAAAATAATAATTTATGAGAAAAATCATACACAAAAATAATTGTAAGTAGTAAATCATTTTAGGGAAATTATTTACGTTAAAAAGTTTAAAAAAATTTTTTTATAAAAATAAATTATTCACGAAACAAATTTTATTACAAAATAATTTTTTTCAGAATTTCCGACAAATAATATTTTTTAAAAAAGAAATTACTTGAATAACAATTGTTTATGAGAAAAGAAATTTGTAAATAAATTTTGTTTCATATTTACACAAAATGTTATTTACAAAAAAGTTATTTTAAAAATATTTAATTTGTAGGAATTGAAATTTAAAAAAAAATGCATGGAAGAATAATATACTTTTTAAAAGATGTCGTTTATTAAAAGCGATTATTTATGAGAAAAATTTTATATAAACAATTATTACGTATAGAGTAAATGAAATAAAAAAAAATTAAAAATTAAACTTTTTAAAAAAAATTTTTTGACTTACAGGGAAAGTAATTTACTATTTATAAAAATTATTTGGAAAAATCTTATTTACAAGAATTTTATTTATAAAAAAAGTTTTTCTACAAGAAAAGTATAATGTTGTACAGAAATTTTTTATAAAAGAATATTATTTACAATTAGAATAGAACTTACTTATAAAAATAGATTATATTCGAAAAATGTTGTAACTTCTCTGGTTTATTTTGTATTTCTCTAAAAAGGAATTTTATTGAATATTTTTTTCTTCCCCTTTTCCAGACACCCAAGGCAATAAAGCCCAACAGTCATGAGAGAAGTTTGAATCGTGAAAAGTCGAATGTAACTTATGGAAAAGACGCTTATGAACATTATGGAATTGCGCATGGCGCTATTGCAAAATCAGATATCAAAAGAGGTGGAGGTTCAAATAGTGGCAGTGGAAGCAGATCTGTTAGTAATTGAATAATTCAAGTGATTTATGGGTAAGAAATTTCACAAAATGAGAAAATTCTTTTTGTAAATTTTCTATTCTTATGTATATTATTATTATTATTATCATCGAGCGAGTGAAATTATTTTTTGTTTTTTTATTTTTTATCTCAACTTTTAATTTCTTTTCTTTAGTAGTAATTTTTATTTCTATTATTTGAAATTTTTTAAATAAATTTGGAAACTTTTAATAGTTATGAAAATTTTTCGTCTTGTTTAATTTTTTTTCTATTATTGTTAATAGATTTTTCGATGACCATGAAAATTTTTGATATTAATTATTATTTGTAATTATTTTTATATTTATAAATATTATAAAAATTATAATATTACAAATATATTATATTTATAAATATATAAATAAATATTAATAATAGTTACGGAAATTGTCTAGATTAATTTTTAAAAATATTTTTAGAAAAATATTTTCATTTTAAAAAGTTTTTAATACGGAAATTTGTCAGCGATTTAAATTTTTTCTCTGTTATTATTTCAGCAAATTTAATTGTGGTTATGAAAATTTTTCCATACTTATAGGAATTTTTGAAAATTTATGAAAATTTTACAACAAATTTGTTAATATCAACAAATTTCCTTTAATTAAATTTGTTAATAGTTATTACTACAAATTCTTATTCAATATTTATTTTTAGTCTTTTTAAAATTAAATTGTTAATTTATAATTTTCTACTCAATAATGTGTGCGTAATTATGATTTTTAAATGGATTCAACGTAAAAGAATGATGAAAAGAAATGTTAAATGTGGTTTCTAATATAATAATAAAAACGAATATTTTTTTTTTGACTGAGAAAATCAATTTTAAAAATAAGGTTTAATTGATTTTTTAATAAATTAAATATAAAAATAAATTTCTTATGTGGGAAGGAAATGAAAATTTATGGACTTTTTGTGAATTAATTACTGTGTAAGAAAATGAGAACGAAACTTTTTTTTGGTGGATAAGAAGGAAGAAAAATATGAGCCTGGCAGAAATAATTTAGTGGTGGTTTATTAAAATTTAATATTTAGGTGGGACAAATTTTTCCTGCCTTTTGAAAAATTAAGTAGAAAAAAATGGAAGTGAAAATGAATTCGCAGTATAAGTAGAAAAAGTTGTAATGTGTCAGACAAGCTTTTTCCTTCATGTAAAGAATATTTTATAATATAGAAAATAAATTTATGAGCTTTTTGAATTATTAAATTATAATAATAGCTCTATTGTAATAATAATTTTCGTTGAACAAAAATTGCCATTACTATTTATAATAGATTTTTTCAAATCTGCTACATTCTGTCTGACTGATAATTATTTTTACTACTAGTATTAAATATAGTACAATTTTTTACTGTATTGTCTGACTAAAAATTATTTTTATCACTAATACTGAATTTACAGTAATTGCAATTATTTTGTCTGACTTAAAATTGACATTACTACTTTTAAAAATATAACAGACTTAAAAATTTTATTGTCTGACTAAAAAATACTTTTACTACTGGTATCTAAATTACAAAAACTTTTACAACTTTGTCTTACCGAAAATCACTTTTTCTACTAACAAAAATTCGAGACTTTTATTGTCTGACTAGAAAATACTTTTACTACTCGTACTTAATTTACAAAAATGGAATGTCCAAAAATTTGAATCGTATTTTAATTAAAAATTATAATTTTCCCGCAATAATTTTGTTTACAAACAAGAATATAATTATAAACCAAGAGTATTATTTGTTAAATTTAAACAAAACTTGTGTATAATTAAAATATTATATGTACTATATAAAATTTCGTTGTATTATACTTTAGTTTGTTACTTATGTTAGCATACAATATAGTTGCAAATTATTATTTATTTATTTATAAAAATTTAAAGAACGGAGAAAAATATTTTTTTCTGCAGTAAAAAAAAATATTTACATAATTCTCTGAGAGCAATAGGTATTGTTATTTTAAATAAATCAATAGCTTTAATACTATTATTACACACACAATGAATGTCTTATAATTAAATTACATTTTTATCAAATATTATAAAAATATAATTATTGAATCTAGCGAGTAAACATTTTTACATTTTCTGTTGATTTACAAAAACAAAAGAAAATATTCTTCGCTCCTGTAAATAAGAAATTAACTCGAAAAATAATATTGTATTGTACTATTAAAACCAGAATTCATAAATAAAAAAATACTAAATTGTAAAAATCAATATTTATTTCTTTGTCAATTTCAATTCATAAAGAACTATTTTGTAATTAATTATTTTGAAATTTATTACTATTTAAGTAATTATTTATTTATAAATTTATAAATATTAATGATTGAATGAATTATTTACAAAATTTATTACTATTATTATTCTTATTATTATTATTATTATTATTATTATTATTATTAATTAACTTATAAATAATTCACGCTTTGTGTAAAAGCAATTTTTTTTCTAATTAGTCTATAATGTCAATATACACACACCTATACATAAAGCAACGTAATTAAAAAATTATCATGAAAATGATTTATTAGTCGCTGATAAACCTTTTTATGCGTGGCGATGAAAGTAAAGGAGGGAAAAAAAGAGTGAAGAAAAATAATATAATAAGTTGATTACTTTAATGTCGTAGAATTGCAAAAACACTTATTCCAAAAGGGGTCTAGAGAAATGTGACACGCGAGACGAAAATAATTACATTGGAACGCAACTAGGTACGTTCAGAATATGTAACGTAATTAAGAGGTAAGCACAGATCACGAACGAGGCATAATTTACTTTTACTTAACCCTGAAAAGTGCAAAGTGCACTTTAGTTAGATGCTGTGATAATTTTAATTACAATATTATACAAAGTTGGAAAATTTGTCATTGAATTTTTTTCATCAATTCAAAAAAAAATACACTCATTCGATAAATATTTGAAATTTTATTATTTCATTGCAATTAATTATATTGTGTAACAAAATTATTATTCAATGAGTATTTTTTTTGCTTTTTTTATTTATTATGAAATATATATTATGTTTATTTTTTGTGAAAATGTTTTAAACTGAAATTTAATTGTTCTATTGCGCATGTGATTTGTGACTTTTGAAAGAAAAATGAAAACAAAAAAAAGGAAATGATTTATTCAAATTTCGAGTAAACGTTATTAAAAGTAAATGTGAAGGTAAAGTGAATTTTACAAAGTGAACGATATTCTGGCTCAAAGAGGATGACTTCGCTCTATGGAATATTAATTGAATTCAACTTTAATTAACGAAAGAGACTTTTCTCGATGGTAAATTGAAAGAGAGTTCTTTCGCTAACAAAAATAGACTATGAATTTATTAACGGCGAAAGATTATTATAATTTTGAATTATTTAACATATCAATGGAGCACGAGACACTTTATTCTAAAATATAGATATACAATAATTAAGCCAAAGATAATCTCAGATGTTAAATTATAAAATTAAAAAGAATCTCTCGTAACAGAAAAAACTTTCGATAATTCAGAAGAAGTGAAAATTCATTTTTTAAAGGATTATAATTTTTAATAAAATATTGGAGAATTAATTCTTTTACAATAAAACTTCTTTTTTTACAATTCAATTGAAAAAAAACAAAAGGAAAAATTAACAAACAAAATAATTATAAAAAAACAATTGAAAATAGTGGAGAAATAAATTTAGTCAAATGAAAAAAATAATTGAAAAAAAGTAGTTCAAAAATTAAAAAATTCGTAGGAAGAAATGAAAAACAATTTTAATAAAATGAGAAAAATAAATGAAAAGAAATCAAAAAGTAATTAAAAAAGAAAAAAATTAATAGAAACAAGTAGTAAAATAATCCTGACGAAAAGAAAAAAAATAATTGGAAAAATGAAACAACACTTGAACAACTGCAAAATCCTATTTAATAACTTCAAAAAAACCCCCCAAAAAAATAATTGAAAAGAACTTTTGTAGAACTTTGAAAAAAGAATTTCACAAGTTTTGAAAAAAATTCCAAAGTACAAAAGTACATAAAGTAAAGAGTTGAGAAGCGTAGCTCATGATCGAATGTTTGCCAAAGCAATAAAGTGCCAATGAAAATTAATGAAGCGACAATTGGTGTTAATGGAGGACCAAGATATCCCCCTATTTTTTAGTAGGCCACACTGCACAATCTTCCCGTATATCCTCAATTTCGGTGTTTGCACGATCCCTTTTGGTTCACTCAAATGAAAATTGTCTGCGACATGAACTTCCGATAAAATTATTTCCAGCTGGCAACTATATATATATATGTAATATACTCTCAACGGAAATGCATCATTTCTTTTTACGTCTTCATAGAATTCCAATTATCGACATAAAACTTTGTATAATTACTTCAAGACTCATATATAGACTTACGTCCGGCGCATTTATAATTTAAACTTCCTTTAATTTTTTTTTCATTTTTTTATTGTCCATGAAAAGGTAATTAAAAAATTTTATAAAAGTCTCATTAATATTTTCAGTATGGAAAAAAAATTATTTTATGAATGAAAGTTAATGAGATAATAAGTAGGTATTGTTAATTGATAATGTTTTTTGTATAAATATTCTATTAATGTATTAATAATATATTTGTTAATTTATTTTCAATACAATATTTTCATTACAATAATCTTTAACTTTCTTCAAGAGTTAAACTTTTTAGTTTATATATAATAATTTTTTAATCATTTTAATCTATTACACTTTTTCTTCCTTTACTTATTTTTCTAAAAATTTATTTATTTTATTATTAACAATAGTAGATGAAAGTATGAAAAAAAATATTTATTATTTCAATTATTCAGGAGAAATTTATAAAAAATTAGCAAAAAATTGAATTTTAAGAAATTTTTGAAAGAATATAATTACATTTTTCGAAGAATTTGATTCAGATTGTATTTATCCTATAATTAAAATCTTGCGATAAGTTTTATTGTTTACGAAAATAATTTAATTCCTACAAAGAATTTTAATCAAAATTGTTTTTGTAAAAATTCAAGTTTTTTGAAAAATACTAGTACAAAATATAAAATCATGAAAATAAAAAAAATTTTGAAAATAATGAAATTCTTGTTATGAATATTTTTACTTATGAAAACAAAATATTTTAATCAAACGAAGAACTTTATTAAAATTCCTGAAAAAAATAAATTTCTTTTCGAAAATTTTATAAAAACAGTGCAATTGAAGTTTTTTCGAGAAGTTTATTAATATTTTTGAAAATAGTTGAATTTCTACGAAGAATATTGTTACTTTAAAAGATAATTGAAATTTAGACGGGAAATTTTTTATATTTTGAAATATAACTTAATTTCTAAGAAGAATTTTATTATTTTTGAAAATAATTGAAATTTCAACGGACATTTTTTTATAATTTGAAATATAACTGAATTTCTACGAATAATTTTAATATTTTTGAAAATAATTGAATTTCGAAGAAGGATTTTATTATTTCTAATTGCAATTGAAATTTGAACAGGAATTTTTTTATATTTCTGAATATAATTGAATTGTGACGAAGAATTTTATTATTTTTAATTATAATTGAAATTTTAACAGGAATTTTTCTATATTTTTGAATATAATTGAATTTCGACAAAGAATTTTATTATTTCTAATTGCAATTGAAATTTGAACAGGAATTTTTTTATATTTCTGAATATAATTGAATTGTGACAAAGAATTTTATTATTTTTAATTATAATTGAAATTTGAACAGGAATTTTTTTATATTTCTGAATATAATTGAATTGTGAGGAAGAATTTTATTATTTTTAATTATAATTGAAATTTTAACAGGAATTTTTATATATTTTTGAATATAATTGAATTTCGACGAAGAATTTTATTATTTTTAATTATAATTGAAATTTTAACAGGAATTTATTTATATTTTGAAATATAATTTAATTTCTAAGAAGAATTTGAATATTTTTGAAAATAATTGAACTTCTACGAAGAATTTTGTTATTTTTAAAGATAATTGAAATTTCAATGGAGATTTTTTTATAATTTGAAATATAACTGAATTTCTACGAAGAATTTGAATATTTTTGTAAATAATTGAATTTCGGAGATGGATTTTATTATTTTTAATAATAATTGAGATTTTGATGAAAATTTTCTTTATTTTTGAAAGTAATTGAAATTTCGGGGATGAATTATTGTTTTTTTTAATAATAATTGAAATTTCGAGAAGGATTTTTTATATTTTTAAAAATAATTGAATTTCTACGAAGAATTTTATTATTTTTGAAAATAATTGAAATTTCAACGGACATTTTTTTATAATTTGAAATATAACTGAATTTCTACGAATAATTTTAATATTTTTGAAAATAATTGAATTTCGGAGAAAAATTTTATTATTTTTAATTATAATTGAAATTTGAACAGAAATTTTTTTATATTTTTGAATATAATCGAATTGTGACGAAAAATTTTATTATTTTTAATTATAATTGAAATTTTAACAGGAATTTTTATATATTTTTGAATATAATTGAATTTCGACGAAGAATTTTATTATTTTTTAAAATAATTGAATTTCAGAGAAAAATTTTATTATTTTTAATTATAATCGAAATTTTAACAGGAATTTTTTTATATTTTTGAAAACAAGTGAATTGCAAAGAAGATTTTTATTATTTTTGAAAATAATTGAATTTCGGAGAAGGATTTCATTATTCTTAATAATAATTGATATTTTGATAAAAGTTTGAAATTTTTTTGAACACAAATTAATTTATCTGAAGAATTTTATCAATTTTTTTTTCTAATTATTTAAATTCTTTTGGAAAATTATATTACAATATTTATAAATTATCTAATTTTTTGCTAAGGTCGAAAAAATTTCCTAGTAATTATTAAATTATTAAATAACTATATGACTATAAATTATTTAAAAACAAATAAAAATTCCCTATGGTTTTAAATAGTTTTTATTCTTTTTTAAGACCATTGGATTCCTCTCACAAAAATTACTATAAAAATATTTTTTTTTGAATATTGAAAATATTTTCTTTATATAGTATTGAAAATATACCCTCCCCTTAAAAAGAAAGAAATTGAAAAAAAAGAAAAGAAATTGTAACTACAAAATTAAACGCTCAATTTATCTCCATAATTTGAAATATTCCCCCTTTGCTCCTCATCTTGTATACAAGACTCTTACGTACAATATTCGTCATATCGAAAGAATGGAAAGCCCACGATTGCCTACAATTCAATTCAATTTTAGCCTCGAGGATAAAAAAAAGAGGGATGTATTTGTGTGTGCAATCGTAAACGATTAATACCGTGGTTCGTCATGTCTCACATATCGGGTAACTTTAATACACACACACAGACACACACGAATGGGAAGAAATGTAATGACGACTGGATTGCGAAAGCGCGTCTCTTTGTTTCGAATATAGAAACGCACCTCATGACGCTTGAGGGTGTTTAAAACGAGGCGTAAGTTCCGTTAAGGGTGAGAAAATGGGGGAAAAGAGAGGAAGAAGTGAAAGGGGTGGGGAATGAGAAACAAGTGGAGAGAGAGCGCGAGAGAGAATTAATTTATTAAACGCTGCCACTCGCTTTCCCTGGGGATAATAATTCAAGACAGGTATCAAGCAGTGGTGAGCTTGCGTTATAAATTAAAGAATTATGCGATGGAGATTGCATAAAGAAAAGGGCGAAACTTGTACTTCAAGTCGTAAGTCATAAACAACCTGCACGCTTTATTTTATCATCTATCGTCCCATTTTTTCTTGTATATATTATATACTTACAATATATATATCTACTTATACATACTTCGTGTAATTTGAGAAAAAGTTCAACTTCATTGCTTCAGGGCGAAGAATTTTAAGGAGTTAATTATTTTTTGCTGTTATTTTTACACCAAAATATACAGGAACAATATTTCCATTATTTACCAGTCGAATTTGACTCACATTATTATTTTAGTTTTATTTACAATACCGAGATGAGAAAAAGGAGAAAAGTCAGGGATTTTTACTAAAAGTACTGGAAAAAAATAAATTTTTACCCTTTATAAAAAAAATTCAATTATTGTTCCGATTACTTTTAAAAAATTGAATTTTTCTACTTGGCATTTTTTTTGGTTCATTTAGTTTGTTTTATAAACTATGTTAACACGAATTCGAATAAAAATTGTTTAATTGTTTCTATTTCTAACAATAATTTCTTCTTCAATAAATATTAATTCTTGAAGAACTATAAAAAAATTGTTAATTTTATGAATCATTCGATTTTACATAAAAATTGCAGAAATTAATTGATTTTTAAGAGTTGCGTTTAGAATTTTTATAAATTGATGAACTTCAAAAGGTTTGAATTTCAAAGTTTAGAAAATTCCAATTTTCAATTAATTTAATTTGAAATTTTAAAGAACTTAGATTTATGAATAAATGAATTAATTTATGTTCATAATTTTTTAAATTTTCATCAAAATTTCAATTAATATTAAAAATAATAAAATTCTTTGTCGAAATTCAATTATATTAAAAAATATTAAAACATTCTCGTCAAAATTTCAATTATTATTAAAAATAATATAATTCTTCGTAAAAATTTAATTATTTTAAAAAATAATAAAATTCTTCGTCGAAATTCATTTATCTTAAAAAATTTTTTTAAATTGTCGTCGCAATTTCAATCATTCTTAAAAATAATAAAAATCCTTTCCTCAGATTCAATTATTTTTTAGAAAATATAAGAAATTTTCGTCAAAATTCAACATTGTATTAAAAAATATAACAAAATTCCAGGCGAAATTCGATTATTTTTAAAAATATTAAAATTCTTTGTCGAAATTCTATTATATTAAAAAATAATAAAATTCTTTGTCGAAATTCTATTATATTAAAAAATATGAAAATTCTCGTCGATATTACAATTATTATTAAAAATAATAAAATTCTTCTGTGAAATTCAATTATTTTCAAAAATATAAAAAAATTGTTGTCAAAATTTCAATTAATTTTAAAAATAATAAAATTCTTTGTAGAAATTCATTTATTTTAAAAAATAATAAAATTCTTCGTCGAAATTCAATTATATTAAAAAATATAAAAAAAATTTGGTTGTTTTTTCAATTATCATTAAAAAAAAAAAAATCCATCTCCAAAATCAAATTTTTTTCAAAAATATTAATGAAATTCTCGACGAGAATTTCTCAAAAATTTGACTTAATCTCATGATTTAATTTTTTTACTAGTATTTCTAAAAAAATCGTCAGTGAATTCAATTTGTTTACTTAAAAACTTGTTAACAAAATTCTTTATGAGAATTCAATTTTGAGAAACATTTAATTACTCAATAAATTATTTATTTTCTCTTTAAAAAATTCAATTCTGTTTAAGTTTATCTGAAAATCGATTTAAAAATAAACTTTTGTTAAAAATTTTAAATAATAGATAATTGAATATTGAAAGCAATGTTGCTTACATTCTTAGTAATAATATTATTTCCTATTCAGACCAAAATGGATTAAAATAATTTGCAACTCTTTAATCCTAGGAAGAATTATTTATTCAAAATAAGTGTTTTGATTTTATTATATGATTAACATAATTTTTTTTCCCTGGAAAAGTTATAATCAAAAAATTGATTTATTTAATTTTTCTATTGTGTCAATTTAAGCTGCAATGATTATACTGCTAAAGAAACAATAAATTTATAATCACTCTATTATAACAAAATTAATTTTAATTTTTTATCACTAGAATCGAGTAAAAAGCAAATTTTCTAAAAATGCTATTGAATAAGCACCGCATCGGAGAGAAAAGTGAAAAATTTACTTTGAAATCTGTGAGAAAAAAGAGTGCAGGCCATGTCCAAAACTTATAGATTATAGTGAACCAAATTGGTTTTTCAATCCTTTTATTGCGAATCTCGATCAACGCGAAAGCTCTAAATCGGAGTCGATTTCGTGTGTGCAATCCCTGATCCGCTTTTATATCCTCGTGTCTAAAGTAAGTCGCAGTGAGATTGGCAATATGTGATCAAGTAACGATCGGATAAAGTAATAATGCACTCAACGTTTTCTACCAAGACATATAGGAGAGAAACCATATTTATTCTTCCCTTTCTCGTATCTGGAGATAATTTAATTCCATACACGCATGGTATAACGAAAAATTTTTCTTTTCTCATTTTTTTTCAATATATATGTATATACGATTACCTCTTTTGGTATAATAATTGTAACATCGCAAATCTCATATGGAAAATATGCGAGGAAATTGAACGTTCAAAATAATCATATCACTGCGGTAAAATTATTTCACATACGCATATAGTTATTTAGAAAATGAAAATTGAAATCAGAAATGTAGCATAATGAATGTTTGCGTTACAGAATTCGATGATAGATATAGGCCCATAATGTATATTTTAATCAGGAAGCAGAAGTAATTTTAATTATAATTAAAGTGTTAATTAACATTTTTTCTCTTTCGGTTGAGTCGAATTTTATTTTCTGGTTCAATATCCGATAGAAGTCACTCAAAGAAATATGTAGTCATTTTGATAGAGAAAAATTAAATTTTCAACAACTATCATAACATAAATAATATAATTAATAATAATAAATAATAATTTTACTTGAATATTGCAAAATTAATTCAATTTTAAAAGAGTTGTATTTACAGTTTTTGTAAATTTAACTACAAACGGTTTTAATTTGTAATTTTAGAAAATTTCAATATTCAATGAATGTAATTAGAAATTTTAATAAACAGATTTTTTCTCGTCAAAATTTAAAATATTTTTAAACATAATAAGATTCTTGTCAAAAATTTAACTATTTTCGAAATTTCGAATTCAAGTCCCGGCAAAGTTTCAATCATTTTCAACAATTTTCCAAAAGAATTCAATTACCTTCAAAAATTTTCATGAAATTCTAGTAACAAATTTTAATTATTTTCAAAAATAATAAAATTCTTCGTAAAAATTCAATTATATTCAAAAATATAAGAAAATTGTCGTCGAAATTTCAATCATTCTTAGAAATAATAAAATTCTTCTCTGAAATTCAATTATTTTCAAAAATAATAAAATTCTTCTTCAAAATTCTTCGCAATAATTCAATTATTTTCAGAAATAATAAAATTCATCGCAGAATTTCAATTTTATTAAAAAGTATAAAAAAAATTCCCGTTGAAATTTCAATTACTATTAAAAATAATAAAATTTTTCTCTGAAATTCAATCATTTTTAAAAATATAAGAACTTTTAGTCAAAATTTCAATTATTATTAAAAATAAAAATAATTTTTCTCGAAAATTCTAAAATTTTCAAAAAGAATAAAATTCTTCGTCGAAATTCAATTATATTCAAAAATATAAAAAAAATTTTGTTGAAATTTCAATTATTCGAAAAAATAGTAAAATTTTTCTCAGAAATTCTATTTTTTCAAAAACATTAAAAATGTTCGTCAAAATTTTAATTATTATTAAAAAGTAATAATAATTTTTCCCCCATATTCAATTATATTCAATAATATAAAAAAATGGTCGAAATTTCAATTATTCTTAAAAATAATAAAATTCTTTTCCAAAATATAAAAAATGTTCTTAAAAATTTTAATTAATATTAAAAATATTAATAATTTTCCTCCGAAATTCAATTATTTTCAAAAATTTGTTATTAATATTCTTTATATGAATTACATTTTAAGAAACATTCGATTATTGAATATTTACTTTTGTATTCTAATAATTGAATTGTCGTAGAATTTTTTTTATAAAAATTGATTTGAAAATGAGTTTTAGTTTAAATTTCAGATAATAATGGAATATGAAAATAATTTTTAAAAAGTTTCATAGTAACAATATTTTTATAATATAAAATAATAATTTTAACACTCGATCAACTTTAATTATTATAAAATATGAAAAAATCGGTCGTTAATTAATCGTTATCTTTGTAATGTATTTTATAACAATATTTTTAAAGTTATTTAATTTTCTTTTTTAAATATATTAACTTTCAAATTAAAATTTCAAATAAATTCGATTTTGGAATTTTTGATAATCTTAATTTCTATGGAAAAATAATAATAATTAAATATTTAAACTATTTAAAAAAGAAATTATTCTTTTCGAATAATTTTAAGTCTAATGAAATTCGTGAATAAATTTAACAGAATATTTCTTTCAATTAAATGTTTTTCTTGTTTTTTAAATTATAAAATTTTCAATTCAATTTTCTATTAAATTTTCGAATTGACAAAAATAATTTAATTTTAATTTAAATTCTAATTTCATTTTTTTTCGTTTATTTAGAAAAAAATTTGAATTTAATAAAAAACAATTTAATTTTTAATTATCATTTTTTTTATATTACCTATAAGTAGTATGTTTTCAAATTAAATTTTATATGTCTGATGATTTTATTCACTAGAATTATTATATATAGGAAAAGAAAAGAAAAATGAGAATGAATCTTTATTGTTAAGTTTTTTGTTATGTGTTTGTTTATTCTTTAATATTAAAAGACTTAAGAAAAAGTTGTGACAAAATTCTATAGATCTATTGAAATTCAAGAAGGGAGATTAATACACATTCTTCTATTCATATGCAAATTAGTATCTACAAGAGACAATGGAAGCTGGGGTTGAACATTTGGATATTCCTGTGCTAATTACTGCGGCATATTTATTCGATATATTCATAATATAATAATGTATTATTGTGTGTAGGTGTGTCTATGTGTTTTTGTTATTTCTTCATTGTTTTCCCTTGCATCATATAATGCCTCGTCTATTTTGTCTCTCAATGCAAAAGAAAAGAGAATAAAAAAAGAAAAAGGAAAAGAAAACGAAAAAAAAAATACGTATAGTCCTATTCTATTTTATATGAAATAAGTATTCTAACAAAAAAGGAATATATGAATAACAAGAAAACAGAATTGAAAGCCAATTGTATTACGTAAAATGTAGATGTATGAATAATTCATTAAACAATCTACATTGACTGTATATTACAGTTTGCGATAGTAAATTTATGATGCAAATTAACTTTGGTATTTTTTACATTTTTCCCCTTTTTTCTCCTTTTTTTTGAAAAAGCAGCTTTAATTACATTTTTCGAGGCAAAAGTTCATTATGTCCGGTGCAGAAGGAAAAAAAATTAAATTACTTTTCTAAAACTCACGTGGGTAGTGTAATTGAATGAAAACGAACTTTTTCGGAAAATCTTTTAATTTTTCGTGGAAAATGCAAATTGTAACTAAATTATTATTTTTTGTTACAAAATCAAAGACTGGATTTTTTTCCAATTCATTTTGATACAATTTTTTCTAAATTTTTCTTTTTATTAATTTAATAGACAAAAGTTTTTCCTGTTACTTGAATTAAATTAAATTAAATAATTAAAATTAATAATAAATTAAATTAAATTAAACTTTATTTCTTTTACCTGAAAAATTTGTTGTTCCTTTTTTATCTGAAAATCTTTAGAAAACAAATTATGATATTAAAATTTATATTTGAGAAAAACATTTAAAAATAAATTAAATTTGTTGTATTTTTCTCGTTTTGGAATTATTTTAGTTCTTAAAATCAATTAAATTTATTTTTTTCTTGTTACTTTGAAATAATTTGCAATTAATACTGTACTAGGTGAGGATAATAATTACTACCTCGATCAAGGATACAATTATTTCTAATTCTATTATTTTATCGAAACTGTATAATTACTTCTTTGGAACTTTCAATGGAACTAGTGATGAAAGAAGTTTTTCCCGAAGATATAACAAATTTCTAATTTCACCTTGTTTCAATCTATTTTCAATTCAATCATTGAAACATTTTTTTCCAGTTGTTTTTCACTTTAGAAACTTTTTGCAAAAATAAAATTTTATTGTATAGACCAATTTTCTGATAATATCAAAATTCATACAAAAACCGAGTTGGATTAAATTTAACTTCTTACTGGAAATTTCGAAAAAGAATTATATTTTGTATAAGCGAAAAAATAAATTTTGATGTTTACAAATTTCTTTCAGAAACGTGTCATTCAAAATTTTCTAAAAGTTTGTTTTAAACAAAATTTTTTGTTCTTTCTTGTTTATTAATTTAATTAATCATAAACGTCGTGAAATTTTGTAACTTTTTTAAAATAAATTAAATTTATAAATAAAATTATTGTAGAATTACTAAGAATACCACGAATACTGAAAGTAATGAAAATTTTAAGAATATTAAAATATGTTAATATTTTTCTTATTATTATTGCTATTATTATTATTATTATTACTATTATTATTAACCTAAAAGTTATTTTCATTTATTTATTTCATTCTGTTTAGTTTTATCAAATTTGAATATATATATATATATATATCTCCCTGTTCTGTTGTATTTCTATTTTAATAATTTTAATTAATGAAATACGTTGTCTTGTAAATTTGAAAATGGATTTTACAAGTATTAAATAATATTTAATAGTAATTATTAGTCTAAAAATTATTTATATCTAGTTTTTATTCTTTCTCGTTTTTATAAAATTTGAATTTCCCGCCTTTTTAATTCGAAAAATTCCCGTCCAGGGGGCATGAAAGTTCTCTCACAAACGAGTTAAAGAAAACGAAAGTACTAGTATTTTTGCGCTTTCTCACCATCATTATCTTTATTTATAGCGATACTCATAGTAAATATCCTCTCAATAATAATATAATTATTATTTTAAGTACAAAAATCCTGTTATTCAAGATTCTAAAAAAAGATTCCATTAAATAAAACTTAATTTTTAAATATAAATAAAAAAAAAGTTTTTTTGAAGTGGTAACAAATAATTATTATACTACAGACATTAATTTACAAAAAAAATCTCTGAATGCAGTCATCAGAAAATTTTTCCTTGCAAATGATAACTCTTGTGTTTAAACAAAAGTTTTATTATAAGAAAAATAGAATTTTTTTTTCATTTTCTATATCGACAAGACAAGTATTGTTGATTGAAAACTTTTTTCGTTTACTTATATATATTTTTTTGCATTAAAAGGATAATTAGAAAACGGCGCTTTCTAATTTCATGTGTGATTGTTGTTTAATTTAACCTTTCACATATGGCTTCATTGAGTTGGAATTTCGCTTTATAATGTTTATATGCGTGCACAGTTACATCGAAAATCGCGAAGTTAATGTGCGGCCCATGGAAATAAGACTCTTGAGCAATAAAAGTCATAGTATACCCTTGTTGTGTCTCCATAGTCTTGGTTTTTATGTTCCAAGTCGCGAACACGCTCCCTTTTCTCTCTCTCTCTCAGCTTCGTGTACGTGCTACGGGTTCGTGAACTTAGGATCTAGGTGCAGGTCATAACAATATTTCTGAAGCACAAACGGCGCCTTAGTATTTTTTTTCTTTTTTTTTTTTTTTGCTAATAATTCTTAATTTTTCTTATGATTCTTTAATAAATACCTCACGTTTAAATGTTTCAACTATTTTTTGCCAGGAAGGGAAAAAAAATTACATACGTCTGTAGTTATTTTGAAAATTAACTTTTTTAAAGTCTTACAATTTTTTAAAACCAATTTTTCAATGTTCTGCAAAATATATATTTTTTTCATTTTACTTTATCTTCATTTTGTTATTAAATTTTTTAATAAAACTCTTTTGAGAGTACAATGAAAATAATGTTTTTTCTCTACGAATAAGTGTAGAATTGATAACAGTCGGAAACTATTGAAGAAATTGAGAAAAAAATTTTAAGCCCCTGCGGGAGGAATCGAACATACTTTTAGTTTCACACTTTTGGTGCCTTAACGACTACGGCTATCGCAACAATTCACAATCAATTACAAAATTTCCTTTAGAATAATATTTTCAACTAAAAAATATTCCAATAATTGCTATTAAATGAATTTTATTTATTTATTTTCATAAAAAGAAAAGTTTTTTTAATTCTTTTTTTTGGAAATACAGATTTGTTAAAAAGGAAAAAGAAAATCTTTTTTCTGTAAAAAATGACTAGTAGCGTGATTTGGATTTATTGAGTCATTGACAGAAATTGACACTGGCCTGTAATAATAAAATTCCTTCATGAAGATACACCTCTGGCTTGAAATAATATTTTTTAAAGCGCGCCTGTCAGCCTATGAATATCTTCCGCCGATCTGGGTTTATGACGGTTCTTCTTCCAAGAAATTTTGACTTAACGCATTCGCACCAGATCGACCTTTCGGCTTTCTATTTTCGCATTTATATATCCTGATTCGTATCGAAAATAAATTTTCAAATTTACGAGACAACGCATAATTTATTCGAAAATGTTTTATATACAAATATATATATATATATATATACATACACACCAAAAACTAAAGAAAATAATGTCCAGTTTATAAAATAAAAGAAGTAAGAAAAATATTTTATTTTGTCTTTAGAATAGCAAAAAATGAAAATTTATATTCAAGAAATTAAGTCTTATTTGAAATTTATTATTATTGGAAACTTTTTTTTAGAATCATGAATAACTGGATTTTTTTAGTTAAAATAATAATTATATTATTATTGAGAGGATATTTACTGAATTTTGCTATTTATAAAGATAATGATGGTTAGAAAGCGCTAAAATACTTGTACTTTCGTTGCCTTCAACTCGTTTGTGAGAGAACTTTCGTGCCCCCTGGACGGGAATTTTTCGAATCAAAAGGGCGGGAGATTCAAATTTTTTAAAAACGAGAAAAAATAAAAACTAGGTACAAATAATTTTTAAACTAATAATTACTGTTAAATACTATTAATATACTTGTAAAAATCCATTTTCAAATTTACAAGACAACTTATTTCGTTAATAAAAATACAAATTATTTATTTATTGTGTATAATAAATCCATTGCCACTGACTTCTTTTTTCTTTTCCTAATTTTAAATCAAAAATCCTTCTCCATCGAATTTAAATTATTTGAAAATAATACTTGTCGAAATAAATAAATGTTTTGAGTTGAAATTCATAATTAGCACTTAATTCATGATTAATTTTAATTTCTAGTAATTTTATTTAGTCAAAATTAAATTCAATTGAGGTTTAATTATTCAGAAGTAATAAAATAAAACAGGGAGATATTAAAGAGTAGTTCGATTTAACTCATTTGTGAGAGAACTTTCGTGCCATCTGAACGGAAAATTTCCAAGTCATAAAGGCGCGAAATTCAAATTTGATAAAACTAAATGAATAAAAACATAAATAAAAAAAACTTTTACGTTAATAGTATTATAGTAATAATAACAATAAATTAATAATAATAAAAATAAATACTATATATAATAATATAATTACTATAATGTTTTAATTTGCGATTCAGCGCAAAAATAATACTAAGTAATATTAAAATTGTAAAAATAAGAGTAACAATACGATCAAAAAATAAAATTACGTTAAAAAATAAAAATAGTTCTAATAGTAATGAGAAGAACAATAAATGCTTTTCTCTGGAAAAATTATGTTTGCGTTAATTTAACGATAACTTTCGGTTACAATATGCGAAAATGAAGCAGATGTGTGTTGTAAAATGTTTTTTTTTCCATTTTTTAATGTAAAATCTAAATTTAAATTGAATGTAATAGTCATGTTGAAGAATTTTAGTACTAAACCATAAATACTTTTCTTATTGATAAAATTTAACTATTAGTATATACCGCATGAGCTATTCCCGGTTTTAATCCTGTTTTGCGTTTGATTTAGCGAGACTTTGGGTGGCATTAAAACGGACAAAGCGTTTAAAATTTCCCTGCCATCGTTTCGCTCACTTTAAATATATATATTGAGGCTTAAACTGACATCGTGATCGATTTTGCAGACGTATTTTTCTAATATGTACACAAACTACTAACAAAATAATTTTCTAAACTGATTATATGCCACATCATCATTTTTATTCACTTTTAAAAATTTTTTTAAAGTTTTTTTTCGAATGTTGATAATTGTGTTTTAAAAAAGAAAGTAATTAAAAAAGTTTCCGCACGCAAATTATTGCTGGTTTTTAAATAGTAAATAAATAGATTTAGTTAATAAATAATAAATAAATTTGAATTAACAAATAATAAATAAAATATAAATTTAGTTAATAAATAATAAATAAATTTGAATTAACAAATAATAAATAAAAAATAGATTTAGTTAATAAATAGTAAATAAATAAACTGATAATATAATAAATTATTTTGCTGATTTTACTTAAAAAAATTTTTTTCCTTTACTCCTGAAATAAATTAAAATGAATTATATGGAAAAGTTACGGTATAAAATGATTAACGATTATTTTATTTAGAATGTAGTGAAAAAATTGATTATTGATCAGGCAAATTTTAAGGGGCATAAATCAATAATGTAAAAACGTGCATGTATATATATTTATATATAAAGAGAGAGAGAGAAAGAGAGAAAGTATACGTCAATCTGAAAAGTTAATATGTTATCGAAAACTTTCATCAAAAATGTCAGCGATGTGTTGAAATTAAGTGAGTAGCAGTATACTCGCTTGTTTTAAGGTTCAAGCTATTAATCCTCGGAGGTAAATAATTAATGTTCAGCTGTGAGCCGTCTAAAGCAGCTGTTGGTACTGGTGGTATAAGGCGGATTAACGGTACACGAGAATCTAATTTGAATGTAATCGAAGGGTTTCGAAAAAAAGCCCTTCTCCGTTTTACCTATTTGCACATTTAGAGCATTTAGCATTTTTCACGCGCATTTCTAAGAGTTCCTCGCGCACTTTTTCAACCCTCTCGCACTGCATTATATGGTATTGGAAAAAAACACCTTACGTTCACACACAAACTTATTTCATCATTGATTTTTTTGGTAGAAAAAAGAAAAAAAAGGAAAAATCTTGTTGTAAATTAGTGTGAAAATAGAAATTAGAAAAGAAAAAAATTGTATTGTTTATTTTGAAAAGTGTATTTCATAATTAAAACTCATTTCCAAATAATTTAAACTTGATAGAGAATAATTTTGATTTAAAATTAGGAAAAGAAAAAAGAAGTCAGTGGAAATGGATTTATTATACACAATAAATAAATAATTTGTATTTTAATCAACGAAATAAGTTGTCTTATAAATTTGAAAATGGATTTTTACAAGTATTAATAGTATTTAATAGTAATTATAAGTCTAAAAATTATTTATACCTAGATTTTATTCTTCCTCGTATTTATTAAATTTGAATTTCGCGCCACTTTGATTCAAAAAGTTCCCGTCCAGATGGCATAAAAGTTCTCTCACAAACAAGTTAACTCGAACTGCTCTTTAATGTCTCACAGTTCTGTTGTATTACTCCTGAATAATTAAACCTCAATTGAATTTAATTTTGACTAATTAAAATTACTAGAAATTAAAATTAATCATGAATTAAGTGCTAATTATGAATTTCAACGTAAAACATTTATTTATTTCGACAAGTATTATTTTGAAATAATTTAAACTCGATGGAGAAAGATTTTTTATTTAATATTAGGAAAAGAAAAAAAGAAGTCAGTAGAAATGGATTTATTAAACACAATAAATAAATAATTTGTATTTTAATTAACGAAATAAGTTGTCTTGTAAATTTGAAAATGGATTTTTACAAGTATTAATAGTATTTAATAGTAATTATAAGTCTAAAAATTATTTATACCTAGATTTTATTCTTCCTCGTATTTATTAAATTTGAATTTCGCGCCACTTTGATTCAAAAAGTTCCCGTCCAGGGGTCATGAAAGTTCTCTCACAAACGAAGTGAAGAAAGCAAAGTATAAGTACCCCAGTGTTCAGTCGTAATAAAGTAAATTAAAAATCGATTTCGATTAAATTTCAACTAATCAAACATCAAAATTAGCCATAAATTAGTCATAAACTCAAGTTTTAATTGAATAATAAATCAAGCCTTTTTTATTAATTAATTTTAATTCAAAAATTAATTCAAACCGAAACGTTTTATCGAGTAACTAAAACTCGATTGCGATTAATTTTGTCTGCGATTAAAATAACCATGAGAAAAATAAACAGAAGTCAAATATATGTATATAAAAACTGATTCATTAAACGAAATAAATAAATTATTTCTATTTTACATATATGTGATAAAATCAACATAATTGATGTGCCTTTTGCTCTCTCTGTCTCTCTCTCTTTCGTCCAGTGTATTGCCATTCCCAATTTGATATATAATTACCGCAACATTTCACACGTCAATGTTTATTCTCTGTAAAGTGAATGGATGAAGGTAATTAAATATAATTCAACATAACTGACTGAGCACAATTTTCTCAATAACATTTAACGTCAATGAAAATGAAAAATTCAATGTGTATGGAAAATATTACATCAATTTGTATGTTAATTATTGCAAGGACCAATCAAAATACAAGCGTGATAATGTGTTTCTGAAATAGTTGAATCGAGATGTGATCGTAAATTTTAAATTATAATATGGAATTTATCTCGCGATATTTGCTAAGACTTATTTTTTTACCAAATCGTTTGCTTGGGTGGGCACAATATATATATATATATGTACGCATCTTTTGAATTAAAAATAGAAATTTCCCCCTTCTAGAATTATTTTCTAGGCGTTGAAATTTCCTCTCGTGGGTGGGGAAAAATATGATTGTATCTACAAAGTCTATATTACAAGAAGAAAAGAATGAAAAAATTATTCTCTATACAAAGAAATATATTTTCTTTTCAATTTTGTCAGTGTTAATTTTGTAAATTTGTTATTTTTAGCAAACATGGTTTTTCAAAAGATAATTCACACTGATGTCCTTAGACATCAGACTGTGGCAAAAAAAGATTTCATTTTAAAAAAATTTCTAAAAATATACTAGAATTAAATTTTTTCAAGTATAGAATTTATTTCAATGAAACTTGACGAAGTCTCTTTTTCTATTTCTGACAATAATTTCTTTTTTAAATAATTCACTTCTTGAAGAACGATCATAAAATTATTACTTAGAAAATATTTAGTGGATAATTTTACATAAATATTTCTAAATTAATTGAAATTTTAAAAAGTTGCGTTTATATTTTAATAGATTAAACATATTAAATAGGTTAACTTTAAAAGGTTTTAATTTGAAAGTCTATCAAATTTCTAGAAAATCTTCAATAAAAAATTGAATTTTGAAAAAATTATAATAATTACAGAAATTTAATTATTTCCAAAAGTAGCAAAATTTAATAAATACATGAATTTCTGCATAGCATTTTTTTTTAACATTTGTGAGTAATTGGATTCCTCTGACGTATATTTTTATTTATGAAAATAATTGAATTTCGGAGAAGAATTTTGCAATCATTTATAACTTCTCCAAAATTCAATTATTTCAGTGTTTTTGACTATAATTCTTTTAGAAATTAATTATTATAAAATACTTGAAATTTCGCCACGAATTTTGTTAAAGGTATAAAAAAATTAGATTTTTGAAAAATATTTTATTATATTTTTAATAAAAATTGTACTTCTGTAAAAAAAATTTAATATTTATGAAAATAATGGAATTATTGAGAAGAAATTTATAAAAAAAATTGTAAATAATTTAATTCATGTGAAAGTTTTATTATTTTTGAAAATAATTAAATGTTTGCGTAGAATTGTATTAAAATTTTGTTTAAATAATCGATTTCTTTTGGGAAATTTTATTAAATTAGTAGATATTGAAAATCATTGAATTGAGGAAAATTTTGAAAGTAATTAAACTTTAGTAAGAATTTTAATAAATAATTTAACTTCTCTGAAGAATTTTATTATTTTTGGAAAGTAATATTAAGCTTCTATAATTATTTGCAACCTTCCTAATTTAAATTTTTCGCTTTTTTTACTAACATTCTTCTATAAATTCTATAAAAATTTTTAATTAAAAATTTTTAAAAATAATTTAATAAATAAAAATTATAAACAAAGTTTTTTTCTTAAAAAGAAATTATTTTGAGAAACAGAAAAAATTGACAACTTTGTTTTATCAAATTCGTGGTAATTTAATTGTTTATGAAACAAAAAATTTGATATCCTTAGAAAAACTGAGACAAAAATACGTTTATATTTCGGAACAAAATATTTCAAAGTATAAAAATTAAATTCTTTTAAATGAAATTTGACAAAAACTCTTAACTGCCCTAAATTTTTAAAATTATTTTCAAGAATTCACTAACTTCAACTATTATTTAATTATCCAAATACAAAATTTTTGTTAAATTTAATTATTTTACAAATTTTTAGTTACAACTCTTCAAAAAATACAATAATATTTTAAAATAATGTTTTGAAGTAAGAAAATAAAATTTTTTGAATTGTAAAATTTATTTTAATGAAATTTGAAAAAATGTTCAATTTTTTTTAAAATCATTTTCGGAAAATACTAAAATACTAAAATACTAAAAGACTAAAATACTGAAATACTAAAATACTAAAAGGCTAAATTACTAAAATACTGAAATACTAAAAAACTAAATGACTAAAATACTAAATAACTAAAATACTAAAATACTAAAATATTAAAATACTAAAATACTTAAATACTAAAATATTGAAATACTAAAATATTGAAATACTAAAATAATAAAATATAAAATACTAAATAATAAAAAAGCAAAGTAGGTACAAATTGAGATTCAAGAACAAAAATTAATCGAAATTTGCCGACATCACAAGAGAGAGAGACATTATAAACTATTCATGCAGACATTTACCAACAAGTGGTCGAAATTCATTCATCATCAGTGCGAATAGAAAAATACCGTAAAATGATAAATAAAGTAGTATAAATGTAAATTCTCCTTTTTTTCTTTCAGAAAATATAACAAATTACTATATATAGTACGCGCCTAAAGTAAATACTCTTGATATTTCATTTCAAGTGACAGTGCAACTAAAAAGTATACAGAGGTATACATATATATTACCTTATGACGCATTTAATCATTTTTCAAAAAAAAAGAAAAACCTTTTAATTTCTCTCAGAATCGTTTTTCTCTTTGTGCATAATTTATGTCACACATATATATGTACATATACAGAAGCCGCAGAATCGACGAGGCAATCTAGACGAGCGTATATTTTTTCAAAGTTCAATTCTGCCCAGTAATTACATTATACGAATCAATTCGTAAATAGTTTTTCCACACAAGCAATCTCTCCTCTATATACTCTGAGTGTATAACTACGAAAAGCGAAACCTAATAAAGTCGCGACATCAAAGGATTGCGTAATAAAAAAAAACGATTTCCCTTTTTTTTCCTCAAAAAAAAGGGTTTCAAAAAAAAATGCCTGCCTGCTTTAAAAAAATGGTTTTAGTAGCTATAGACTTGTAGCTACTTGTAGAAATTAGTATTAATCAATTTTGACTTAATTTAGTTTTATCGTTTCAAAGTTGATACTCGAGACTTAAAAGCTCGAGGGGAAATTTTTTTTAAAGATAGAAAAGGAGAGAGAAAGATTGTGAAATTGCGAACGAGTTGTGCGATTTCATGTCGCGTTAACGAAGCCAGGCGTTAGTTACTAACGAATAACAATTTATCTTTGATGAAAGGATAAGATAAAATCTTACCAGCAGACTGTTTGATTACAATCGTTACAAGCGTCTTAGAGAAGTCTCTCCAGGCTTGCCACAGGTCAGGGAATTCAGGAAAAAGTTCAGGAAAAGTAGTATTGGTCAGGAAAAAGTCAGGCATTTTTATCAAAAGTACTGATGGAAATTTAATTTTTAGAATTCATGAAAAAATTCTGATTTTTGTGATTTTTATTGTTTCTTTCATGAATTATAAAATTAATAACTCATTAACTATACAAAATTTCTAATTAACAAAAAACATTCATATTTTTCTTTTTCTGACTGTAAATTCTGAAAAGTTTTAATAATTACAATATTCTTTTCAAATTAGTTAAATTTTTAAATATGTAATTAATGAACTATTAAAAATAATTAATTTATGGAAAGATTTTTGTTAAAAAAACTAAAAAAAATAACATTTTTGAGAAGTAAGCAATGATTGTAGAAATTATTGAATTTCTTGTATTTTTACAAAAACTTTTTAAAATTCTCGTCAAAATTTCATTTATTTTCAAAAAATTTTTAAAAATTTTTACAGAGATTCAATTATTTCCACAAATAAAAATTCCTTTTACAGATTTTTAATTATTATCATAAATAATAAAATTATTTTCCAGAATTCAATTATTTATACAAAATTTTAATAATATTCTTGTCAAAAATTCAATTATTTTTAAAAACATAACAAAAGAATCTAATTATTTACAAAAAAATTTAAATAACCTTGTTCGCAAACTTTTAATAATTGTTATAAATATCACAAATTTCATATAAATTCAATGCTTTATAAATTTTTAAAATTTTTAACGTAGATTTAATTATTTTCATAAATAATCAAAATTTCAATTTTTCTGTTAATTATCAATATGACAATCAATTTTTTATTCAAGAAAAATACCAAAAAATATAAATAATACATTTTTCTGTTTTTACAGTTATTCCAAGGAAATAAAAAAATTGAGACAAAAACAAATTAAAAGTGAATAAGAAATTCTATTATTTTCAAAAGTATATTCTTCGCTAGAATTTTAATTACATTAATAATTAATCGAATTCTATTTTAAAATTCAATTATTTTCATAAATATAGTAATTTTTTTAGGAATTCAATTATTTTTGAACAGTTTTTTAAACATTCTTGTAAAAATTTATATTTTCTTCAAAAAAAGCAAAATTCTTTAACAAAATTCAATTATTTTCATAAATTTTGTAAATTTTTTTTAGTAATTCAATTATCATCAAAATCAATTCAATTATTACTAATTTCCATAAGAATTCAATTATTTAAACAAAATTCATAAATAATAAAAGTTTTACAGTAATTAAATTATTTACAAAATTTTTTTTCTTTAAGTTTTTTGCATTAATGCAATTAGTTTAAGAATTTATATTATATATTTATATTATATTCAATTACTTTCATTTACAATTTAAATTAAATTCTTCGAAAAACGTAATTATTTAAAAAAAATTTTATTAAAATTTGTCAAATAAGTACAATTATTAAAAATTTTATTGATAAAATTCTTTTTGAGAATTTAATTTTAAGAAACATTAAATTATTTATTTTTCTATTATTCGAATACTTGAATTCTCGTAAAATTTTACATTAAAATTAAAAATTGATTTAAAAATGATTTCAGTTAAAATTTTAAATAATTATTAAAAAAAAAATTAAAAGCATCATAACGTAAATTTTTTGAAATAATTGAATTTTTAAAAAAGTTTGAAATTAAAATCTGTGAATGTCTGAAATTTTTATATTTTTAACTAACAATTTTGTATTATTAATTTTTTTTAAAGGGTTCGATTGAATTTTTTTTTTAATTATTTGAAGTTTTTTTTTTAATATATAATTAAATTGAAGAATTTGCAATGATTCGAAATTTCGTGAATTTGTAAACAAGAAAGTTTGAAAATTCTCATCGAATTTTTTCAAAAATTAATTTAAAAAATAGATTTAAAGAAGAATTTGACTTAAAAATTTTAGAAAATTATAATTAAATTGAACTAATGGAAATAATTTTAAAGAAGTTCGAGTAACAATATTTTGTTAATATCTATAATTTTTTATTACTTTTATTAATCATAAAATAAGTTATTTATTAATTTATTATAAATTAATTTATTTTATTATTATTTTTATTCTATTTTTTAGTATTTATTTTTTTATTATATTTATTATTATTTATTTTTTAATTTTTTTTAATTATTATAACTTATTAAATGTTTTTTCCGCGAATATTCGCCTTTTCGTATATATATATAAGCGAAAATAAGAAGGCAAGGAAATAACAAGTTTTGAAGGGTTGGAAAAGAGGTCCCCATGGGGAATTTGTATAAGGGTTACGTGTGAACGGTCAGGGAGTTTACAAAAAAAAAAAATAAAAAAAAACAAACAAATGCGCACACGCACAAAAGAGAATATGTAACATGTACTTCTAAGAGATGCGCGTATTTTTTAATTTTAAATATCCATCATGGCCCTGGAGCATATTTGACTTGGGAGCGAGCGGCGAACCGACAGCGTTTGTGAATGCTAATTAGCTGCATGCTGCGCGGGTCCTTCTTTCCACTATCGTGCAGTTTCGCTCCGGGGGCCATGCATCACGAGTTGTGTTTACGCGACCTTTGATTCCCTCGCTGATTTCGTCTAAATGCGAATCGCTTATAAGGTACACCTACTGATTCTGCCATCAAAAAAAAAAATTATATTCTCCCCTCCTCTCCCTCTGTATTAACGAAAAGACTGAATAATTTCTTATGCGAAAGTTTTTTTTAGGTTACTTTTGTTTCACATTAAATTAAAGCCAATTAGGAAATTATTTATGTTATTTAAGAAGAAAAAAATATTCTTCGTTTTACTTTCAGGTTTGAAGGATAATATCACAAATAATAAATAAAAAAAAAGTATCAGAAGTTTAATAAAATGTATTTTGTGTTTCAATAAACAGCGTTGTAAATTTGCACTAAAAAGAGAATTTTAATTTTCTCAATTTAATTTTTTAATTATAAGAATTTGAGAGACGAAACGCTAGTATAATGCTCCACTTGAGAACGCCAAGGTCGCCACCAGGTGGCAGGGGAAATTCCAAGAAAAAACTCAAGAGCCATCTAGCGGTGACCTTGGCGTTCTCAGGTGGAGACATTGAATCTCAAGATTATCGTCAATATTCGTAATTTTAAAATTATTCATAAATCACAGACTCTGAATGTTTTTCTGAATTTTATTTTACTTTTCGATAATTTCAACGATTGTAATTTTTTTTAGTTAGAATTAATTTCCCTTCTAATTAAAATGATATTCAAAAACTCAGTTTAAGAAAATTATAGTTATGACAGTTTGAAATAATTACCGCACGCTAATAAATTTAAATCGTTAAATTAAAAATTAGCGAGCAAAAAGGAATTAAACATTTTTCAGAAGTACATAGAGCAACTTTTAATTGCGCCAAGGAAATGCATACAATATTTATCAGAAAAAAACCTTAAGTCGTATTTAATAAAAATGAACGCAATTACGCGCAATGTCGCGATAAAAAATGGAAATTATTTTTCAAAGAATATAATAACTATATAGGAGATAATTGTTGTATAAATAATGATGTTTATTACACTCATTTGGAAAAAAGAGCCGTACACACACACACATTTGTTGATGACAAAAATTAAGTTGAAAGAAAAAATTTACGTATTAAAGTGAAAGAAATGCTATATACAAAAAAATAACAGGAGGAGAAAAAGATTATTTCATTTCACTAATGAATCTTTGAGGCTCTTTAGAGGGAAAAAAAAAATTCCCGCAGAGCTCTGCTAGAATAGAACGCTTGTAAATGTCTGAATATGTGTATGCGGATGAGACTCGCGCGTGTGTGTACAGGTGGCCAGCAACATTAAATGAATCTTAAAATTCTCAGTGTAATTCAAAGTTAAAAGATTCTATAGAAATAAAAAGTAAATTAAGGCAATGCAGAAACTTTCAAAGTCGCGAGACGTTCACCTCTTTTCCCCCCTCCGTCAATATCAAAGAGTGAAAATATTTTGCAAAGAAGAAAATTTCTATATTCGAGGAATTAATATTTAAGGTTTTTTTTATCAAAAGCCTAAAAAAATAATTATTGTATATAATCGATAAAGTATATTTTACTTTCATATTAAAGATGTCTCGAATTTTTTTTCGATATTCGCAGTTATTAGATTGTTTTTCCTTTGCGGTAATTGATATTTATCTTGTGTATGCGCACGAATATATCGTTTATTATAATGAAAGAAAATAAGACTTAATAAAGGATAACGGATAATTATATATTGTGGTATCAACAATCTACAATAAATAATTATATACATAGTCTTCAGTTATTCAGAAAATGATGTGTCCTTGAGAGATGGAAGATACGGTACTTTTCTTATGAGAGGCATTAAAAGCTCCAGTGAAATGTAAACCAGATTTTGCAATTGCAAAAAAAGATTTATTAATTTAGGTAAAATTTGGATTAAGAAAAAGAATTAATTAAGTATAATAATTTTACCAATATTTTCTTTTTGTTTATATTTTGTGCAATACAAATTTAAATGCATTGAAATAAAATTATTTTAGTACAATTTTCGTTATTACTATTCTTTTAATAACTATTGTTCTAAAATTATTTGAAAAATAGCAATAAAGCGCGGTAAATTTGCAGTAAAAACACTGTTTATATTATTCGCAAAATATAATTTTTTAATTATAAAAATTAAAGTGTAACAAAGAGAGATAAAATGGTGGTTTGATTTCTCCACTTGAGAACGCGAAGGTCACCACCAGATGGCGGGGGAAATTCCAAGAAAAAAGCGAAGAGTCATCTAGCGGTGACCTTGGCGTTCTCAGGTGGAGAGTAACGTCTGCATATTGAAGTGAAAAAAACCAACAGATTGTTAAAGAAATTATTGAAAAGCTAATTTAATGAAAGATAGAATTAATTGAAAAACTATTTGAGTTAATAATTGCATTGAAACTACTAATAGAATAATTATAAATACAATTAATTTCTTAAAATGTTTCGAAACAATTTAAGTTAATGCATTACAAGTTTTAGAATAATTATAATGTAATTAAATGTTAAATAGTAATAGTTATAAATTATTATCTAAATTAATATCTAAATTAAGCAAATAATAAATAAGGCAAAATACCAGTCACTTTTTTCGAACGAAAATAATTATTTTCTCAATAATAATCATAATTAAACAGTAATTTTCATCTCGAGTAGAAAAGAAACATTGTATACACGGCAATAAATGCAAGGAACGGAAAATAATGACCATCAAGTATGGATGAACTGAATATCTAATGAGCTTAACCATAGTTAAATATTAAATTAACGGCTAGAGAAAAAAATGTAAAAGTATTGTAAACAAGATAATTACTTGTCGTGTCTATTTAAATAAGGAATGGAGTTTTAATTTTTTAATTAGTCATTATCAGCATTCTCGCACCTTTAAGAGAAAAAACGATCATCATCATCATCATCACAATAATAATTAGAAATATAAATGCAAAACAAAAATAGTTTCCCAAGTTTTTTTTTAACGAGCAGATCATCATCAAACTCCCTCTTTTTCTCTCTTGTATACATTGGCCATAAACGTTCACGACGCACATATATACATTGTTTATGACGGTGATATTCGCAGTTCACTGCGTCGAAGACCATAAATTCGACGGCAGTTAGTCCTCTTGGTAGGCGTTCATCCCTGTCCGACCCCTGACCGAGAGTCGCGAAACCCACTCTCACTATTATGGCAAAGTGAATACCACATGATTCTTCTTTAGCATCCCAAGACCATACTTCACCAGAGATTTTTATTTTTGAAAAAAAAATAAACAGCAAAGAGAGGCCAAGAACAACAACAACAACAGCAGAAGCAGCAGCAACTACTGCCGCTGGCAAAACTTCTTTTGAGAGACAAAATTCCCAAACCCTTGTAACTTAACATTACAATAAGAGAAATTTCTTATAGTCGAATAAAAGTTTTTCATGTTTTTCGTCGTAAGAATTTTATTATACGTGGTGTGTGTGTGTGTTCTCGCTCCTCATCCCTTTTTCCAGTTGCGAGTCCTGCTTTTGAATAGGATATAAAAATTCAAACTGTGGTTTTGCCCGTATGTGGCAAAAAACATCGTGGCATTTAAAAATATTTTTTATTGTGTCTTTAAATAGATTTTTCAGTTTTAAGTGTCGTTCTTGAAGTGCTTTTTTCTAAAATAAAACGAAAGAATATATATGTAAAGGAGTATAAAAAAGGAATAAAAAAGGAATAAAAGAAAGAATAACAAAAATTGTTTTAGACGAATTTAAGATTTTTTATAACTCAAATAGTGCGTTGTTGATTAATACAATTTTGTGCAATACAATGTAGATTAAAAAAATTTTTTCCAAATATGTGGAGAATAAAAGTTAGGTATATTAGGTCATTTTTACTTACCTTTATTTCTGAATTTAATTCTTTTTTTATAAACAGCAATTATTGTTAGCCATCTAATAATTATCGCAGTTAATTTTTTTGCTGCACTGAGAAAAACATTTTAACCCAAAAATAAGTTTAGCCATAAGCACAAAAAAATATGTTTGGTCTAAACATATTTTATATTTGAATTAAATGTAATTTTTGTTGAATAAAATTTATATGACTGTATTGAATCAATATTACTTTAAATTAAAAATTTTCTTACTAATAAAAAAATTATCTTGCAAAACATTTTTATTACTCTCAGTATTTTTATTTTTTATCATTTTTAATTTTGCTAATTTTCTTTAAGCTCCTATTATACTTTTTAATTAATATTTTAATTATTCTTAAAGTAATTTTAGTAATTTCCCGTCTAAAAATAAATCCTCCAAAAATATCCCCTTTAAAAGTAAGTAATTTAATTGTAAGCTGACTTAAACTAATTTAGGTAGTATTATTTTTACTCGTTACCATTTAGATTCACTTATTATAGATTATAATTAATAAAAATTTACTCTCTTTAAAGGATTTTTGTACTCGAAATTATTTAGTATTTTACTAGTTTCTAATGTTTACTTGGAGCAATTATTGTATTAATTAATATATTAATAATTAATTTCTATATTAATAATTCATTTTTATATTTATTATTTATTTTCAAATAATTTAGATTTAAAAATACGAGTTATCCCCAGAATATTGAAGAATTTTTACTAAAATTTAGGTGAAAAAAGAATATTAGTGTAGAAATTCTTACTAATTAGAATTAGTGAACGATTCGTTCTGTTTCTAAGTTTTAGATTTGTTATTAATAGTCAAGAAGCTCTGTATAAAAAATCAAAAAGCTCTTTTTGAAAAAATAAATATTCCTTTTCATTGAAAGTAAAGAAAGAAATGCTTTTTTTTAAAGAAAAAGCTCTTGTTTTTAAAAAGGAAAGAATCCCTTTTATTGAAAGTAAAAAAGCTCTATTTGAAAAAAAATAATCCTTTTTATTGAAAGTAAGAAATTAGTGAACGATTCGAACTCTTTTTAAGTTTTATATTTTTTATTATAGTCAAGAAGCTCTGTTTAAAAAATAGAAAATCTCTTTTTGAAAAAATATATAATCCTTTTCATTGAAAGTAAAGAAAGAAAAGCTTTTTTAAAAGAAAAAGCTCTTAATTTAAAAAATAAAGAATTATTTTTATTGAAAGTAAAAAAAAACTCTATTAAAAAAAACCTTTTTATTAAAGGTAAGAAAACTATTTTTTAATAAAGAAGCTTTGCTTATTGAAATGAAAAAAGCTAATAATTTTCTAATAAAGAAGCTTTTTATTAAAAACAAAAAAGCTCTTTTTTATTGAAAACAAAAAAATCTCTTTTTTAATGCACAAAAAAAACTCTTTTTTAATTAACCAAAAAGGTTTTTTTTTACCATTAACATTTTAACATTTAACATAATATTTCTACCGCAACTAATCATGCTGCATTATTTCCTTTCTATTTTCATAAATATTTTCTTTAAAAAAAAAAATCTATTAGCTAGAATTGAAAAAGAAAAAAATATCCAAGCATTACAAAGAGGAGTGGGATTATATAGAATGATGAAGGTGTTGATTTAAGGAAAAAAATAGCGATTGAAGATAAATAATAATAAACTGTATTAAAAATCGTATACAATTTTGATTCTCGAACGTGGTCGACGAACAATTACTTTTAAGGCTATGGCAACATAAATTATATTATTACAAAAAGACGACTGTCTTTGGAAACACCAGGCAGTCTTGAGACCATCGATCAACCTCGCGAAAAAACGTAAAAGCGAGACGAGGGAAAGCTCCAGCAAAAAAGAGAAAGAGAGAAAGACATGCGATTTTATATACCTTTGCACCACAGTTCATGAAAAATTTTATTATTCACTAAAAAGAAAATCAAAAAAAAGGACTAAGCGCAAAAGCAAAATTTAATTATTTAACTGATGAATTAAGTATTTTTTCAATTAATGAACTAACGAATTAATTGACTAACGAATTAATGAACTAACGAATTAATTAACTAACGAATTAATTAATTAACGAATTAATTAGTAAACGAATTAATTAGTTAACGAATTAATTAGTTAACGAATTAATTAGTTAACGAATTAATTAGTTACCTAACGAATATATTTAGTTCGTAACCAATTGATCAATTTACTAATTAACTGAATAATTAATTATGAAATTAAATTAATAAATTCGAAAATATTCTAAAAATAGAGACAGAAAAATAGAAAAAGTACAGCAAAATACAAAAATTTCCTTTGCAAATGATTTTCACTCTTATGTTTCGTGTGTAGTCTTCTTTTTATTGACAAACATTCCTGACAAAAAATTTTCATCGATACAAATTGAGTCATAAGTTTTTCTTCTTCTTTTTTTTTGAAAAAAATTGGTTTTCCCTCGTTTCTCGGAGTTGCGTCCTTCCGCTATTAGAATTTAAATTACCGTGTACTCCTTAATTTAAATGCGCAGAAACGATTCGATGCACTTTATACGTCATACGTTAAAGTTCGTTTTTTTTGTTACTATTTTTTTTCCGTAACGACCGATCGTTTTCTTTCCATTTCATTTATTTTTTCTTAAATTGTTCTTCCATTTTTTTTTCTTTATACGTGATATGTGAAACTAACTTCTTTTACTCTTGCTACCTTAAATTTTTATTTATGTGTACGTCTGTTTGGCAGAGGGACCGTCTCAAATTTACCTAAGACGGTTAAAAAAAAAGTTGCTTGAGGCAGTTTTTTTTCGAGTCTTTTGACAATTTCTCTCATCTGTGTACAAACTTTTTGTTTTTTTTTGTACACTGCACCTCGAAACAGAACAGCGCGCAATAAAATACTGTTTTTTTTGTTCGCATTTAAAAAAAAAATTTTTTTGAATTTTGAAAATTAACGCGCTATTACTTTTCTAGTTTCGCACATTTATATATATATAATATATATATATTTTTTTTATATATTTATCTATAATATATAATTATGTATCTTTAACCGCGTTGTTTAAGAATCTACTTCAAGTCGCATCCAGATCATTAAACATATGGAACTATAAAATAAAACAATAACAAAAAAAATTATTTCTTTATCGTAGAGAAAAAAAATTCTTGTTGAAAAGTCAATGATTTTTTTTCTCCTTAAGTTCTGTTTTTACGAGTCAGACGAGTAGAGTTGGTCGAAGTAGTGAACTTACAGCAAAGTACAACGACATTATTTGTGTATATATAATATATTTATCTGAATCATTGTCTGGTTTATAAAAAAAAGGACAACACAATGAAAGGACGACACATTTTTTTTTCTTTATCTTCTAAACAGTAGAAAAAGGATTTTTTGACTATCGTATTTATAAATGTATATTATATATATATATATATATTTTGAAAATTTATTTTTTTTTGTCTGACGCGTTCCTCTCTGTACACTCTTTGGACGCTTCGGATCACTTCCGCTCGTGACAAATAAGATTTTCGAGATCTCAAATAAAATTTGTTGCCTGCGCGATTTTTGCAGGCAATTTTTGTTTTTGTTTTTGTACACACTACCATCTACAAATATGACCGAAGTTATATTATTTATTTACAACAGAACATTGTTCAATAGAGGTGAAATATTTACAAGTTTTTTTTTTAAATCCTCTTTACAAAGTTAGCCTATACACCCTCTCCTTCAAAATAGTTGATCAATTTTCGCGAGCTTCTTTCGATGAAATTTATTTTTTCGTTTCGCAGATTTTTATTAAACTTTTTTGTTTTTTTTCTCTCTCTTTCTATTACTAAAAATCTAAAAATCTATTTTTCAAAAATCTGTCTTCGAAAGAAGCAGGCGACTTGCGAAATTGATCAGCAATTTTTTTTTTAATTAATTATATCGATCGCTAAAACTAGATAAATAGAAATTTCCTCTTGCTAAGACAGTTGATTTTTCAGTGAAAATCACGAGTTTTTTCTTAATTTTTTTTCTTATTTTTTTTATATTCTTAATTTTTTTTTATTCTTTTATTTATATTTTTTAATTTTTTTTAGTCTCTTCATTTTTAATTGGTTTCAACGTTTGTCGAGAATAATTTTCTTTTTTAGATTTTAATTTATTTTCTTCTAGGAAAAATATTTTTGTTTTCATTTTAGTATGAAAAGAATATTTTTCTTTTGGAAAAATTTTTTTTCTCGCATTTTAAAAAGAAATTTAAAGCTAATCAAAAATTTTTAGAATTCGGGAATAGAATTCTTCTCTATAGAACTCTGAATAAAAATAATAATAATAAAAAATAATTAAAAAAAAGATTACAAAATGATAAAAAAATATAAAAAATCTCTAATTAAATCTAAATAACCATTAAACTATCAGTCCCGAATAGAATAGGAATATTTAATTCGACATTCTTGGAATGTTCCATTAGAACATTGGAAATATTTTTATCCACTTTTCAGAAAAATTTAATTTACAATTTTTTTCTTTTTAAAAGAATTTGAATTATTTCTTTTACTTAGTAGAGAAGAAGAATTATTCGATTATTTATTTTGGAATATTTTGTTTCGAATTTTTCAGCAATTTTTTTCTCCTTATGTTTCTTAATATTGACTGAATTTTCTAATTATTTCTATTTCGTTTATTAATTCATTTTTTTCAAATATAAACTTTAGGACTTTAGAAAGAAATATATTTTGTATTAATATATTAATATTTTCGAGGAATATTCGAACAAAATATTTCTTCAGTATTCAAATGGAATATTTTTACTTTTCCAATAAAGTATTTTAACAATTTTTCTAATGACATATTTTAACAATTCTTCCAACGAAATATTTTTACGTTTGTGAAAATTTTTACAATACATAAATATTATTTAAAAAAATTATTCCAATATTTAAACGAAATATTCCAGAAATACAAATGAAATTCCATTCACAATCATCAGTACAATCGGGACAGATTTTCATTACTTAAAAAATATTATTTTTGGTCCACTGAAAAATAGTTTTTTTTTCTTTTCTCTTTCAATTTTTTTTCCTCCTTTTTTTCCATATCGACAAACGTTGAAATCACACATTCTAATGAGAGTAATTTGCATGAATTAATTATTATTATAAATAAAACGACACACTGGGAATTGTCATTCGTAAAATCGTCGTATTTTCCATCAACTGACTCGGCTCTGAGTGACATGTAGACAAGACAATACACATTAGACGGACAAGCGGACCGTGCGATGTCCGAAGGAGTGCAGAGAGACTAAATAGAGTAAAAAGAGAGACAGAGAAGGATTTTTCACGTACTTCATACTCCCACACACGAACAAACACACACACACACACTCATGTATTCATCAATAAAAAAAAAGAGAAAAAAAAATTACAACAACAGCATTCACTCATACTAAATCACAATCACACGCGCGACACCAAGACACCTCTCTCGTATTTCTTGAATATACACGTCTGCCTTCGACTTTGGCTATATTCTCAAAGGTCATCCGGTTCAGAGAGAAGAGAACGGTATTTCCATCGACTCTTCGTTAACGATTTGAAATTCCCGCCTCTTGAAAGAAAAACAGAGACAGAGAGACAGAGAGAGGTTCCGTGTATTTTCTTTATAATTCTTTTTTTCTTATCACGCGCTTTACAATACGTATATCGGGTACAAGACGCTTCAGCAAAGTCCGAGACACCACGAAAATTATCTGATGAGTCTTTCAGAAGAGCTTTTTTCACAAACTCCCATTAAAGAGGTGTGTGCGTTTTTTTTGTAAAGCCTTCCGTTTTGGAATGTTCCATTTCGTTGCTTTTTTTTCTACATTCTAATAATTGTTGCTTATGTATATATTTATATATATATTAATATTGTTAGGTGAACAAAACTTATAGGTAAGAGTCATTATTTCTTTGGCTGTAAATTCGTGAATTAATTTAGGCACTAAAATTCAAGTGTTTTTTGTGGGTTCGTTCAGGTTATCATTTCCAAAAATTGGTGTTCAGCGTCAGAATAATGAAACTTACGTAAAGAAAAAAAAAGTGGCGGGGGATGTTTGGATGTATTTACAGAAGTTGGATTTGCAAGCAAATGGGAACATTCCAAAATGGACACTTCCTATTTTGTTTTGGAAGTGAGGAGGAGTTTTAATCAGGAGTCTACACCTCTGTGGCTTGAGTGTATGACGGAGCGAGTCCATGAGCTGGTGTGAGGGGTCCTGTTGAGGCAAGTGATCTCCTGGAGTAAATTGTGGCTGCCGAATGTGGCGTGTGCGGAGCGGTGTGCGGAGTATGCCTTCGGGAGGCCGACGCGAAGGGCTAAATGGGCCCGTAGTTGCTCAGAGCAGAGGGTCTTTCTTGTTGCTGTGACTCGCAGCCTGCGGTGCTCATGTCCCCTCCCGCCGACTGGTGACGTCATACGTGTGAGAGGGGCTGTTGCTTGAAGACATGATGATGGAGATGATGTTGAGAGGCGCTGGCTACGCTGCCCGGGGGGAGGAGGGCACTTCCCGGACCTGGAGGCGGTGGATAGTGCGGAGCTGATTGGCGGCCGACGATTCCCTTCACACCTGACACGTTGCCGAGACCACTGACGCCCGTGACGCCGCTGATTCCACCAGCGCCGACGCCGACTCCATTGCCAAACACTCGTCGCCATCGTCTTCGCCAAGAGTCCAAAGTCTTGCCACTCCAAATCCAAACGCCGGAAGTTATGCCCACCGCCAGAGCCATGAAGTACTTGAGCATCAGAATTGAGTACATGGGCCTAATGCGACGATGGCATGGACAGGCCAACGACTCCAGCCAATCGTTCCTCATGGTCGACTCGTAGAGATGGCAGGCTAAGACAGCACTCGCTGGAACGGTGTACAACACCGAGAAGACGCCAATTCGGATCATCAGCTTCTCCAGTTTGTTCGCCTTGGCGCCCGGCTGTCGCTTGATGACCGAGCGGATTCTGAAGAGACTGACGAAGCCAGCGAGGAGGAAGCTCGTTCCCAGGAGAAGGTAGACTAGAAGTGGAGCCAGAATGAACGTGGTCACGCCCTCTGGGGCGACGGTGCACACTCCGGCAATCGGGTCGCCAGCGACGCCACCGGCCAGCAGGGCCCAGACGGTCTGGGCTGTCGGGGCCAACCAGGCCGCGAGGTGGAAGTACTGCGAGTAGGAGGCGATCGCCTCATTTCCCCATTTGAGTCCCGCCGCCAGGAACCAAGTGAAGGCGAGAATGACCCACCAGACTGACGAGGCCATCCCGAAGAAGTAGATCATCAGAAATACAGTGACGCACATTCCTGGGCCCTGAGCGCCGGAGCGAAGTACCGGTCCATCGCAGGCAATCTCCTCGTGGCCGAGATAACTCCTGGTGAGGTAGCCCAGCGACACGATGAAGTAGCACGCCGAGAGGAAGACAATCGGCCTCTCCGGATACTTGAAGCGATGGGTGTCAATCAGAAAAGTGGTTATGGTGGTGAGGGTGCTTGCCGCGCAGAGGCCGCTCCACACAGCCAGCCATACGGCCGCGAATCCCCTTTCCTCCGTCGTGAGGAAGGCCCCGTGACACGGAATGTAACAGTCTGGAATTCCTACAATGTCTTGGTTGTGAACGGGCACCAGACCCGACCAGGGAATTTTGGCGGCGGTGGCTCCTGTCCCATGGAATGCAGGGCTTGCCCCCGCTGCCCCCAGGGGATTGTAGACGAGTGGTGCTCTGCATCTGCACGCGCACTCTCTTACCCTTTCCCCCGGAGGGTTTTGACAGTTTTTTTGATTCTTTCCAGGTTTGCATTTGGGTGGTTGCGTGGTCTTCGATGGTCGCGTGGGCCTCGGCGGAGCCGCGGGCGCCAACGGCGGCTGACTGGCCGAACCGCCTTGCTCCGACGTACTCGTCCTGTTGTCCTGGTCCATGCACAAATTGTCCTGATCGCCCTGCATTGGCAGTCTCTCGCAGGCCATTCGCTCGGGCCACGAGAAGCCGTACTGCTGCATCAGCGGAGCGCATCCGGTTCGCGCCCTCTCGCAAACACTCCGACAGGCCGGCAACGGTTTATTGTACTCCGGCAGGCAAATCGGCGTGTACATCGAGCAGAGGAAGAATTTCAAATCCGGCGAACATTTAATTTCCACAAGGGGCCAAAATTGATGAACCTCCAGTCCAGCCTCCTCCTGTGTGTCGTGGTTCAATTCATTTGGCATCGCCGTGTAGTTGTAGCCAATTCCCCTGCACATGGGAATGGTGATTTCTTCACATCGACCGAGACCGTGATTGCCTCCATTTCCTGGATGACCGCCAATCATCGAGTGTCCCGGTCCACTTCCGCCGCCAATTGACGCGGAGCCCAAATTTCCTGGGTTCGCACCATTGCCCGGTATTATTCCAACGACCGATGACGACGACGAGGACGATGACGATGAGGCGGACGACGAGGATGAGGACTGGGGCGAGATCACGCCGGGAACGAGGTCCAATTCATTGTTCACGGGACCCACAGCCGATTCCGATCGAGTGATTGGCAATAGCAAGATTACCAAGAGAAACGATAAGTCCGCCATGGTCCTAGGTAAAAGCAGGGGTCCTCTCATTCGTCCCATTTCGATGGCTGTGAAACCCTTAAGCTCTCGGCTGTCGCATCACGCCTGCCTGAAAATCAAGAAAAAAGGGAAAAAATTATTCTCTTTGGACTTAATCAAGTGTGAATGAATTTTTTTTTCTAACAGTGAATCAACGCACCGAGTATGCTGCTGATTTAAATCAACGTTTACTGGAGAGTAAAAGCAAAAAAAAAGTGGAGAAGAATGCGAAAAAAGTGCGATGAATGTCGCTAATTTAATCTTAATGATTATTTATCGTACACTCAGTTGAGTTGAATCAGTAGCACATTGAGCGTAATTCTTTTCTTCTTTTAAAATTACTTAGACTCCATTCCATTTTCCAGTGCCATTCATTTTCTAAACAGGCAAATCCGAAACCATTTCAAAAACCATTTTAGCTGAATTAAGTTTTTGATAGCTTTGATATTTTGTTACTAAATTTTAATTATTTGGAAAGAGCTAATTTGATAATAAACAAGACAGTCAGAAATTGCTATTTTCTACTAATAATTGTAACTACATTCTGCTACTAATTATATCTTTTGAACTAATTCCTGAACCAAAAAATCAGATCAAAAATTACTAATAATAATTGGTTATTCTGTACTAATAATAATAATAATAATAATATTAAAAATAATATGTTAATTCCTGATTTTTCTGATAATAATTTAATAATAATGGATGATTGTACAATCATTTATTGTAATAATAATATAATTAAAATTAATTTCATCATAAATTAATAATTATTATTGAATAACATTCAACACAGGTGCAATAGATACTAGGGCACATTTTAATTAAAAATTAATTTTCCATTTCGTACAACCTCCTTTTTTTAATTATGAAAAAAAGTATTAGCCCGTGGTGGTGGAGTATCAAAGATGCACTAGAATCATAATTATGCTCTAGTTATTTTTTCATTAAGGTTCAACTTTGACAACTAAATTGATATCGATCGAACATTTTTTTTCTCTTTTTTTTATGAAATAAGTGAAACCTAAAGAATTCTCTTGACATTAAATGTGAATTATAATTACCATTTTAAAGAGAGAAATATAATTTTTAATTAAATAGAGTCAATCAATAATAAGTAATACAAGAGTTATTGATAAAAAAATAAAATATAATTTGATTGAAATTTTAATATATACACTTGATAAAATTTAATTGAACGTAATTAAAGTGAAGTTATTTGATAACAAAAAAAATGTTTCTGAATTTTAATAATAAAAACATATAAATGGAACAAAAAATTAAAAATAAAACATATACACGAGGAAAAAGAATTTTAATAAAGTTTTTGATGAATTTGATGAGGAGATAATTAAAATAATGTTAATTAAATGTTTCGAATAGCTCTTCATTGGAGAGAAGAAGAAGTATTTTTGAATATTAATTCGAAATTTATTTTATTATTAAGTGGAAATGTTATTATTATAGTTATTGAAATATTTTAATAATAAAGAGAAGTTATTGAAGTTAATTTTTGTTTGGAACCTTTATTTAATTATTATTGAATTAAAAAATTAATCATAATTAGTACAAATTAATAAAAAAAAATAGTAAAAAAAAAAGAAAAAGTTAGTAAAACTTAAAAATGTAAAATAGTATAAAAATAAAAAGGTAGTAAAAATAATAAATAAAAAATAAAAATACAATAAAATAAACATATTCCCCCTCTGAGCAATAAAAACACGAAAAATGAATAACGAGACCAAACAACAATTAATAACAATAAAAATTAAATAAGACCAAAAAAAACTGTTACACAAAATAATAAATCATGCCAGAACACCAAGACAAATCTTCATTGTCAGTAGGAAATAAAAATAACAAAAAAAAAAGAAAAAGAAGATTAATGAAAGAAGAAAAATTGGAGATATTTCCTCTCGAATCCAGAACACGAATTGAGACGAGCAACTAAAATAATTCAGACTCTTAAATAATTTGTTTCGTGATTGTTTTAGTGGCATTCTATAAAAAGGGGAAGAGGGGCCGGAGGGAGAGGAAAGAATGGCAGTCTGGAATAACGAGAGAAAGCAGAGAGCCAAAGATCGAGGAACACGGCGATCTTATAATAGTCTCGCGACCCGCGGAAAACACGTGACCAAAGTGAAATGTTATTGTAGGAGGCCGTGTTAGTTTTACCGTTTGTTAACTGCCATATAGTCACCCTAACGTGACGCTATTTTTAAGCCCCCCGACGTTGTTGCATCCGAGTGCAAACGTCGACTCGTGTGTATATAATCGCGCGCTCTCGCTCTCTCTCTCTTTTCTCGCTGTGTGTGGTTTTTTTGAATGCGATCGACGTGTTCGTTAAAAAATAAAAAGAACATAACAAGAAAACGTGCGTCTCGTCACTCTCTCACTCACTCTCTACTCATTGAGCCAACTCTTTCCTCTTAACCTCTGAACTCGTGAGCCTTCAATTACAACCTCGGGACTTGACGATGTACAAATGGGAAATCGAATCATTATATGAGCCAACTTTGAGTTCAATAACCGGACAAATTATTATCTGCATAGGGAGAAAAATTCGATTTGAAAATTTCGATTTATCTTTATATTTCGAATTTTTGGATAACAATTTTGTTTTCATAGAGAGAATTCTCAAGTTTAGAGAGAATTAACAAGTTTAGAGAATTTTTCTTCTTTTATAACATTTTTCCTCTATACTCCGCCATATTGAATCGGACATTTTGCATTTTGTGAAATTAAGATCAGATTCGTAATCAGTGACTTCCAAAAACCTCCCTGTAACCTGTTTCAATGAAATTCAATTTTGACACCCGCCAACTTGGATCCGCCATTCTGAATATTGCAAAACAAACACTTGTTTGTTGAAAAATTTTAAAAACAAATTTTTCTAGATATTTACATATTCAGAACGAAAAATATATAAAGAAATTATTGTAATTTTGTGAAATATTAATGTTTATTATTATTTTAATTCTATTTTTTTATGATAATGGAATTTATACAAATAAGTAATTTAAAATTTTTCAAAAAAGCGAAATTTCCTACAATTATTCTTATAAATAATTGAAAATTGCTAAACATTATATCAAAAGTAATTGAATTTTCAAACAATTTCATTTTTCTTTAAATAATTGACCGATATTTCAATTTTATTTGTCAAAGAAAATTGAAAAGAAATGATTTTAATTAAAAAAATTTATTATTCAATTTTAAAGAGAATGTAATTGAAAATTTTTGCAAATAATCGAAATTTGGAAAAATTTTATTTAATATTCTAAAAATTTAGATAATTAAAATTTTTTATTCCATTTTCTTAAGGATAATTGAATTTTTGTAAATAAGTTATTCAAAATTACTGGAATAAGTAAAATTTCCGAAAATTATTTTATAAAAAGAGGAAAATTCCTAAAAGTTCTAGTAAAAGAAATGGAATTTTTATAGAATTTTTTAAAAATAATTGACAAGAGTAAATGGTTCAAAACAAAATAATTACAAAAAGTTAAAAGTAAAATTTTTATAAATTAGTTAATTTTAACAAGATTTAAATAAAAAATTTGTATAAGAAATTAAATTTTTTCACGCAATTAATTGAAATTTTTTGCAATAATTCAAATATAGAAAAAATTCTATTAAAAATATTTGAAATTCTCCAAAAATTTTATTTATAAAACGAATTTTTTGAGAATTACAATTATAATTTTTGAATATAATCGAGGTAAGTTTGATTTTAATTCAAAATAATTGAAATTGAATTTTTTTACAAAAATTTAAATTTACTAAAATTCTATTGATAATAATTGAAATTTCACAAAAATTTTATAATAAAAAATGCATTTGTTGATAAGTAAAATTATAATTTTTTATTATAATCAAAGGAAGTTCATCTTCAATTGAAAATAATTGCAATTTTCTGTGATAATTTAAAATTAAAAAATTATATAAAAAATAATTGAAATTTGCCAAAAAATTTTTAAAAACAAATGAATTTTTTGATAATTGCAATTCAAGTTTTTGAAAATAATGGATAATTTAAATTTACAAAAATATCTGTTGAAAATAATTGAAATTCGAAAAAAATTTTATTAAAAAAATGAATTTTTTTAGAATTGCAATTAAAGATAATTTAAATTTTCCAAAAGTGCTGTTACAAATAATTGAATTTTTCAAAATAGAAATTTTTGAAAATAATCCATGACAATTTACTAGTTACTTATTTAGTTAATCTATTTTAAAAATAAGAAACATTTTGAAAGTTTTAAAGAACGAATTTTTGCTTTCATAAATTATTTGTTTTTTTTAGAATTAAAGTTTTCTTAAACTTTTTTTAAAGGGATCTGAGGAATGTCAAAAATCTACATGCAAATGAAGTTATAGTAAACATGATAAATTAATTAAAACTTTTGCCAAATTTGAAATGATTTAATATTAATGTCAGAGTAGCTGTGTGGTCTACGTACGCGGTTCTTGTCCATAGAGTCTAAGGTTCGATTCCCCTCATGGGTGAAAATTACTAAAAATTTTACTACTTATTGTTTTATTTATTCATTATTTATTTGATTATTTATTACTTATTTTACTATTTATTTTCCTATTAGAAAATTTAATTTTCCAATAAAAAAACCAAAAGTTTACTTATATTTTGATACAAAAATTCAAAAATACCAACAAAATTGAGTTTATCGCATTTTTTTCCATATGTTATATGGTCAATTCTTCCCTAGGGGGAGATTTCGTCTTTCTCTCTTGGTGCGCGATTATTATTAGTCAATGCCAATCGATGTTGGGCAACTTTGCCGGGCAATTACGAGGGGTTGATGATCAGCAAGAAGAAGGGAGGGAAAGGGGAGGCTCTTCCCTTTTTTTTCATTTTATTTTTTTTATGTGACTGGCACTTCTTGTCCCTCTGGCTCTCTCTCTCTCTCATAAACACGTGACTCACGTTTATCACATAAATTTAAAATTATTCGAGAAAAAAACAGAACCGCGTGAAAACCCGTGAGGTCCCTTCTTTTTCCTAGGGCCAAAGATTTTTGAGGTTTTAAGGAATATTTATGTGAGGCATTGCGATGAATTGGGATCTTTAAGATTTACTCCTAACAGATGGGTTCATAAGTTAGATGAAGGGAAGAAAAAAAAATTTTTTTTTTCTCCTCATTTGCGGTCTCTGTTGATCTTCTCGAAAAATCTAAATTAGGACATTTATCAACACCTAAATGTCAATATGGTGAGGAAAAAACAAATATTTTAGATTTCTAAAAGTATATGTAAATAATGAAAAATTATAAAACAAGAAACAAATATTTTTAGAATTCTAAAAGTATGTAAATAATAAAAAATTCTAAAACAAATACTTTAGATTTAAAAAATAAAAAATTATGAACTAATACACTGAGGGGAATTTTTGTAAATAATGAAAAGAATTGAAATAAAATTTGAAAGTAATGTTTATAGTTTTGATGAAGTGTGATAAAAAGAAGATGGTTCTACATTATGGGTGGTAACGACAATTATTATTTTCTGGTATTGCTTATATGGTGGGAATGACTCCTTTATTGCGATATGTGAAGTTTCATGAAAAGCTATAAGCATTTAAAGGGTGTTAAGCACCGGCACGTACCTATATGTATTTCGATTGTGCTCATAACTTCCCATTACGATGAAAACCCTCCGGCAATTCACACAGAGGGGGTGACAGAAAAGGGGTATAAGGGACGAAAAGAAGGGAGGAGTGGGTGCAAGTTACACTCTTGGCAATGAATCAGTTTTAAAGCCTCCTCTTCTCTACCAGGAATATACATATATACGTTGTTTGGCTTGCAATATACTCTTCTTATATGCAAATCCTTACAACTTGTGCTCTTTAAAAATGTATTCACAAAAATGTATTTCGAATTTGAAAAATATTTTTTCTGTTATTTCTCCTCCACCTTTCTTTATTCTTTTCGAATTTAGAATTTAACAAAATGTTTTCTTCCTTGAATTAGGAATTTAAAAAATTGTTTATCCCATTCACGAATAATTTTGCTCCTTATTTTTTAAAAAAGTTTTCTCTTTTAATGTTTGAAAAATTTTGAATTCATGTGTACTACAAAAATTAGTAATTTCTTGCAAGGTTTTAATGCAAAAAATTTGAAACTAGGGCTCTGATTATTCACAGTCTGTTAATTTTTTCTCGTTTACGAGAGAACTTTCATGCCATCTGGACGGCGACTCTCGGCATCGAAGTGGCGCGAAATTCAAAAGAGCGAACTTTCTTTTTTTTCTACCCAATAATATCTTTTGGGTAAAAAAAATTTCTTTCTCGAATAATAACTTCTTTGTCGAATAATAATTTCTTTACCTAATAATAATTTTCCTCTCCTTTAATAATTTTTTCCTCCTAATCATGAAAAAATAGCATCAGAATTTTCTTTTTTTGAAGAAAAAGAAGAAGAAGAAGAGAAATAGCTCTAACTTTAATGGATAATCACTGGAATTTGAAATTCAGAAACGAATTTATACACAAGGATAATGTAATCCAGATGAAGGTTCTTTCATTTCTGTGAATGAGGTTCAAATGAAAGTTGGCGCTATCTGATAATGATTGACGTGAATGGAATAAGAACACTTTGAGATAAATCTCTAATGATGCATTGAACTGGAGGCGGTGTTGGCTTTGAAGTTTCGATACGAATTAATGAAACAGCGTTGAAGCTGCTGTATATATGTATTTCAGTCGCTTCGTTATACTCGATGAAGATATTTGAAGATATTTTCGAATTTCTGCTGTCATTGGAAGAAAAAATTTCTTTTTTTCTTACATTCAACTCGGACAATTTTTACATATTCGACTCTCGACAATTTTTACTTCAACTTTAACAATTTTTAGATCAACTATGGTAATTTTTACTTCAACTTTAACAATTTTTACTTCAACTCTCGACAATTTTTATTTTTATGGATAATTTACTTACACAGATAAAATTTATAGATCAACTTTATTAATTTCCTAACGGAATTAAGAGAGGAGAATTTTTTGTTCCTCTCTGAAAATTTTATCACCCAGTTCGGGGAAAAAATTTTTACTTTAAGAAATCTTTTTCATCGTTTGAAGTTGTGTGTGTTTTTTTTTGTCGACAAGCACACATCTTTTTTGACTCTTTTTTTTTTGTTTGGTACCCACATCTTGCATGCAGAAGGAGACTTTTTTTTGGGGCCATTAAAAACGATACTAAACGTCATGGTGACTTTCATTTACCGTATGATCACCTCGAGTGAAGGGAAGTGTATGTAGTTTTTAAAAAGAAAGCTCTCGCGACGCTTAGTTTAGATTCTTATCGTAATTGCCGTAGTAACGAACTTTTAGCTTTTCATCGGTATTTTTTTTTTCGACGAAAGAGAAGACGATGAACCGGAGAATGAGTACAGGGGCGTAATGAAGAAAGGTGGCGGGGAAAAAAGAAGAAATAGAAAAGAAGAAGTAGAAGAGAAAAAAGAAGAAATAGAAGAGAAAAAAGGAGAAACGAGTGAGAAAACGTAGGGAAGAGAATAAAACAAAGTGGAAGGGGCGAAGAGAAGATAGTAGAAAATTATAAAATAGAAGAAATGGAAAAGGGTAAAGTAGAAGAAAATGAAGAAAGAGGAAAAGGAAAAAAGAAGAAAATAAAGAAAGAGAAGAGGGTAAAGAAAAGAAAAAATGAAAAAAGGGAAAAGAATTGAAAAGAAGAAAATGAAGAAAGAGGAAAAGGAAAAAGAGGGAAAAAGAAGAGGAGAAAAAGAAGAGAAGAAGGAAGAGAAGAGGTAACGAGAGGATAGTCTCTGTCAAGTGGAGCCTCGAACAAGCAGCTATCTCGCGCCTACCTGTAGTTTATTTAAGAAACTCCATGGGACACCGAACCAACTCGTTCCCTCATTCCTCCCTCGCGTTTCCCTTCCAACCTCGAGAATCTTTGTAGGACGTAGGAGCTCTTCAGACAAGGATAATTCATGCGCGAGCCTCCTGCCGAGGCAGACACCAATTCCTCGGATATTATTTTTCTCCTTTTTATTTTTTTTTATTTCATTTTTTTTATTTTTATACTCTCTTCCTCTTTTTTTTCTCAATGCTTACTTTTAATATTTCTTCGAGAGAGTTGTGTGAGAGCTCATCCGTATAGAAAAGACGTGTGGATAAACTGCAAAATTCACCTTGTCATAAAGGTATCACAATATTTATATAAAGGATGATCCACGACTAGAGAAACGAAATTACTTCATTTACAAAATATCGCACATTTGAATATGTATGGCGAAAAAAAATACAAATAAATATTCATAAATTATTTGGAATTCCAAAATTCGTTAGTATTTACTCATTTAGATATTTTAACTCCAAAGCTTGTAATTAAATTATTTAAATCAATTATTACGTGATTTGGTCAATTATTACTATTAACTACACTGGGAAAAAAATTTATTTGATTCAAATAACCGATTTATTGCCTATTATCAAATAATTATTAAATGAATATTTAATCCAATCGAACAATAGTTATTCGAGCCAATTAAATGGTATTTGAACCAATAATTTCGGTATTTGAAACAAATACCATTTAATAATTTATCGACAATATATAAAAATTATTCGACCACTAATTATTGTAACACTCAACTAATTTAAAACAAATTTGTACTTAAATTAAAAAAAAATGAATTTTGGAATTTGTGATTAAAATTAATCGAAATTCAAATTTTCAACAAATTTTAATTTGAAACCTGTTGAAATTTAATCATTAATCTAATTATTTTCAATAATTTACAGAAAGTTATTGAAGAATATAATTATTTAAATACAAAAAATTAATTTTTTTTCATAAAAAATGTAAATAGTTTCTGAAAAAAATTGATAATTAATTCTTGAATTTAAAAAGAAAATTTACTTTCTGAGCATACAAATATTTACTCCGTAAATGATAATTTTTAATAACAAATTGTATTATATTGAAACAATTGAAAAAGAATTTTGAAAAACAATTTTAAACAAAAATCAACTGTGGAAACAGTGAAATTTGCTATTAAAATTGTTATTTCCAAAGTGAATTCTAAATAAATTTAAAGTATTGAAATAAAGTATCGAATGTAATTTTTAAAAAATAATTAAAATAACTATTTATTAAAAATAATGTCAATTTTCAAAAAAATAAATCGTTTTCAAAGTTAGCAGAAAAAGTAGACATTATTTTCATTGACCTAACATAAATTTCTAAAATGATGATTTTTTTCACAAAAATATTAATAATAATTCAAAAAAATTATATTTTTGTATAAAAATGTAAGGGAATTATTTTTTTGTACACATTTGACTTTCTGAAAGCATTGCAATTGAAAATATAGAAAAAGAATGTGGAAAAATTTGTTGAATTTTAAAAAATTATAGTAAAAAACTAAGAATCCCTTTTTTAAAAAAATTATTATATAATAATATTATATAACATCATTTTTTGAAGCATGAATTTAAAAAAAATTTCATTTGAACATTTTTTATCAAAACTTTTAAGAATTCAATTATTTTTAAAACATTCATTCAAGTTAAAATTCTTCAAAATTTGATATTAAAAAATTTCGATAAAAAACTTTTCAAAAATTGTCTATTTTGACTAAAAATTAAAAAAAAATGAATTACATAAAAAGTTTAACTCCTACAAAGGTTGAAAAAAATCGATCATCGTAAAAAAAATGTTAAAAATAATTTTTCAATGATTCGTCTATATTTATTATTTGCTATAAAATCATAAAATTTTATTTTCGTTCCAACCGTAAAAATATCGAAACCAAACAAATGGAATTTAGTTTGGAAAAATCTAAGAAAAAATAAAAAAATTCGATTTTACAGTCAGAAAATCGAAAAAAGTTGTTTCTTTTTTCAAAGCAGTTGAAAAAATCAAAGAAATCTTACCACTCGAACCATGAGAGAAAAAAAATGGTAAACATAACAAAAGAAAATTATACACGCCCGACGATTTTTATTATTTTCGGAAAAGTAGAACGCTCGCGTGTAGTTTCATTTTTTTTTCGTTGCACTCACTGTTTTATAGTTTGAAAAACTGTATAATGCAAGTAACGACTTGCGAACTGCAACTATGGGAGGTAAATATAATTGGAGATTGTAATAATTGGATTCAAGAATGTTATAATTGGATGCAATAAACAACGGATCAGGTACTTTGTAGAGAGGCAAAAGCAGTACTCTCCTTGTTTTATCTGGCTCTTCAATTTATTTCCAAGCGAGTTTAGTACTTAATTTCAGAATATAAAATTTTTCGTCCTGTTGTTTTCATTTTTTCTCTTATTCGCAGCGCCGAGGTTTTAAGCCAGAAGGCATATCATTGAAGATATTAGTTTTTTCAAAAAAAAAAAGAAAAAAGAAAAAAAAAGAGGTAAATATATAATTTAATATTGAAACCGTTTCACTTTTGTGTGCAAACACAATTAACTCTTGGTGTATCGTATTACGAGGAGATAAGAAAGTTTGCAAAACTCAATCGTACAGGAGAGAAAAAAGAGAGTGTGGATGTTGTGATTTAATGTTTGATTGTTACACAGTTTACTGACCATTTAAAATGATAATCTTGATTTACCTTTTGATAGCGATATATTAGAGCACAAAATTGAAACGAGAATTCAAATATTCGAAAATATTTTACTATTTTGTGTTGTAAATTTGTAATTGTAATTGGAAGATACAAGTTTTTTCTGTCAATTGTTGTACACGTTTGTCATACATATTCCGTCATGTTGGCGAATTAGTTCACAAACTGTTTTCGTTGAGTGCGTGCTAGAAGTGTATATATTTCATTTTGAATTCTTCGAATTCTCGCGGATGAAGTGAGAGTTTATTAATAGACTCGAAATACTCGGCAACTGAAATACTCTTTTCTTTATACAATATATGATACTTATTTTTTTAGAAAAAAATTGTTTCATTGTTGAAAAAGAAGTAGTAAAATAAGATTTTAAACTGTTTTTTTTTTTTGAAGTTTTCAAAGAGTTTTTTTTTCAGAGAGGAGAATAAAAAAGGTGTGGACGTAATTTTCAACCACCAACGGTAGATTTTAATAAATGATTTTCTTTCTTTTTTTTCCCTCTTCTTTTTTAGTTGTAAAAAAAAATTCAGGTTTTCAAAAGGACCGATACTCGTAACTATTTATTAGTCGCCCAGGCATTTTACATTCACGCCCATTGCGCTTGCTGTTTATACGAATATAAAGTGCTGTGTATATTATGCTTACTACTGAATTCAACTCCGCCCCGATGGTGGTTACGTTGTAATTTTCATGGACAATTTACTTGCGGAAGGCGCTTCTGTTATATGTACGATTACAATTTTTTTTATAATCAAAATTTCAAACGAATTTCATTCATTCACTTTCATTCCTTTCTGAGAGAGAAAGAGCATTTAAACTTTCAATTTTATGCAAAACACTTAATGTTAGTAATTTAAATTTTTAATTTTCACTTTGAATTTTTAAGCTATAATGTATTTCGTTTAAATTTTTTCTTTATATATTTATTAAGTTTCAAATAGAACAAAAAAATCAAAAACTTTTTTGTACAAATTTAGTAGTGACTTTTCTATTTGACAAATTACTTTTTTGAAATTCAAATTTCGCGCCTTTCTGACTCTGTGAGATGCCGTCCAGATGGCATAAAAGTTCTCTCACAAACGAGATGGTGCAGACAGAGTATAAATACTAATCACTCCTCTTCTTAATAATATTAAGTCTTGTTAAAAAATATTTTAATGATAGGAAAAATAATAATATTGTTAATAGTAAATAGTATAATAATAATAGTAATAATAGTAAATAACAATAATAATAAATTTAAATAATAGTAAATAATAATAGTAATAATAGTAAATAAATAAGTAACAGTAGTAAAACTCGCCAAACAAATAAATAGTTATACTATTAATGATAAGTAATTATTTCCAATTATTAATAAAATTATTTTCCATGTACAAATTAATATATCAATATAATAATAAGAAGAGGAAAAGCTTCTGGTTACTCTTCGTCTATTTGCCCCTTTCGTTTGTGAGAGAGTTTTCATGCCATCTGGACGGCGACTCCAAGAGTTAAAATGGCGCGAAATTCAAATTTCATAAAACAAAAAAAGCAATAAATTCATTAATTCATATAATATTGTTATTTATTATTATTTATTAATGACTATTCATCAAGAAATAATTTACAAATTATATTTAATTACAGTTATAATTAACCAATAATTAATTTATATTATTATTACTTTTATTCTATCTCATAAAACCAAACTGGAAATGTGATTAATGACAGAAGAATGATTCTCCAGCGTCTGTAAAAAATCGAAATTTACATAATTGTATATCAGTGTTGGAAAAAGGAGTAAAAATAATTTCTCACAGATATAATTCTTGCGAAAGTCGTCAACCTTCATGAATCACGAATCATCGATCCGCGTCGATGAAAGGGTAAATATTACTCGCGAATACTGGTGCACACCAATGCGACAACTCGTTCATAAATATTTACACAATTGTATTAAATGAGATAATGAGACGAGAGTGTATGTGTGTAAAGACGAAAAGAACAAGCACACACACAGATAAATATATATTTAAATGTTTATGAATAATTATGAACCGAAAGTACAGTTTATGTCGCATACAATTGTAACCAGGAAATATTTTGAGAGAAACTGCCGCGCAAAGAGATATATTGATTGCATGTATGTACATATATATGTAGGGAGACCTGATTAATTACAGTGTTTACTCCAGACTCATTAACTCATGTGGGTCGGATTGCGAGATATAATATGAGATGTGTCGCCATTAATGAATTTTCTAACTGGTCTAAAGGTCTCAAGTTTATTAAAACGACAATTTCTTTTTCTCTACCCTCCTTCCTCCCACCTTTATATTCAATTAATCAATTCTGATAAGCTCCGTGTGGTATAAAAAGAAATTACATACAAGTGTTAGATGAAGTTATTTTTAACTTCACTAGAGAGACAGAGAGAGAAAGAGAGAGAGAGTTGTGTAATAAGTGGCTTATTGAATAGGGCAATGATATTAACCTCATTCTATATATTTATTAGCCCCTACACAAATTCTACACAATAGAAGAGAATAAAAAGAATTCTCTCCATTTTCCGAAAAGGCACCTTTTTTTCCGAACACAAAAAGAGAAAAATCGTCGAGTGGAAAAATTTGTGCGCGAAAAAAAAGGGATGAAATTATAATAGAAGGGGGTAAATTATAATTTAGCAAGGGATGTCGACGAAAGTACTTGCGACGTAGACACAGTAAAATTGCAAATTGCAGGTCATAAATAAATTACGGTATTATAAATTATCTCGAGTTTGCAAGGGCGTTACTTAATGAAGAAACTTTTCGAATATTAATGGCTTTTATGATTATATACATTATACAAGACGAAAACCGTTCGTCTTCAAAATAAAAGAAGAAGAAGATGACAAAAAAAAATTGTGTGATATTCGTTTGTCTTGTAATGTTGAAGTATTGCTATAAACAAAATGCAATTCCTTTCTGACAGTTTTGATCTTTATAAAACACACAATGTTAACTATGCGCGCAAAGTACATTTTATCGACCCTGCTGCTTTTATTCACATTTACACCTTGTCAAGAATGTTCCCACATTCCTATATAGAGATCGTTATGAAATATAATATATAGATTGTTATTTTAATCATAATCCGCTTGCATAACCTTCGCGTTTTATGTGCAAAACGACTGAAAGATATTTAACTCATAAAAGTGAAATGTATTTTTATTTTAATTATGTTTTATTTACAATTATTATTATAAGTTGTTATTATAGTTTATTATTGGTATTATAAATACCTAATTAATATAAGAACAATTATTATTATTACTGTTGTTATAGTACTTAATTTATTTACTATAAATTATACTATGTGAGTCCACAATTTACAGTATATTATTAATATTCTACATAAACATTATTATTAATATAATAGTTATTTATTATAATATGAATAATTTAATAATTATTTTTGGCGATGTAAATGTTTGTCTTCTAAAAATAAGCTTAATTTGCTCTCAGAGGGTCACTGGTATTAATACCCCGGTCACTCGATTTCGTTTGTGAGAGAACTTTCATGCCATCTGGACGGCAATTCACAGAGTCAAAATGGCGCGAAATTCAAATTAAAAGAAAGAAATAATAGAAATAAATGAAGAATATGAATAGAAATGATAAAAATACTTTTACTGTTAAATAATAATGATCAATAACAATGGATAATCGTAATAATGACATGATTAATAATAATTTTAATAATAGTAATATTAAAAATAAAGAAAATATTATTACTATTAAAAATTATCTATAAGATGATAAGGACGATGCTTAAGAAATAATATACTTTCATAAAAAAGTGAAGTTCGTTAGAATTTGTTTTAAAATTCGTAGGAAATACGTCGAAAATAGAGCAGGAAGAATTCAACAGGAAGGCGTTGAAATAACGAACACATAGATTTATAAAGTGGAACTGAAACGATGAAAAGGTCACTGTGAGAGTTTCAATTAGAGCAAAGAATGAATACTATAATCGCATTGCTTCTGGATAGTGAGAGTAATAAAATGATTATAAGAAGGACAACGACGTATATACATATAATGAATAACTAGAGACCCCACATATACATTCAAATACCGTAGAAATGATTCCTTGGAACGCCACGCCTCTTCGCTAATTAATTAGGAATGAATTATGGATTCGCGCGCTCGGTTAATTGGATACGATTCGTTTGCTTTTACACTGCGTATGCACTATTCGAGGATTCTATTAGGTCTGCGGTCGTCGTATAGTCGTTGTAGACGTCGACGTCGTCTCTCTCTCTCTCTCAGTCTACTCTCTCACCCAGGAGGAATTTAAGCTTTTTGGGTTCACATACATAACGCACAAAACGCAAAATGCACATATACAAGAACCATGACAACCATGATGAATTGCCACCGGAGAAAGGGATCTCTTCTCGGAACAATTTGTTGTTTCCATTAACATCAAAATTTCGTAAGCTCAAAAATATCTTGATTATTAAAAGTTTAAAGGCAAATTGAATTTCTGAGAGAAGGTTTTAGTTTTCTATGAATTTGAAAAGAAATTAAGGCTATAGGAGCATGATGATAAATAGGTAATTTTAAATTTCGCGCCTTTGTAACTCTGTGAGTCGCCGTCCAGATGGCAGGAAAGTTCTCTCACAAACGAGTTGGCGCCGTCGTAGTATAAATACCAGTGACTCATCTAGACTATATTTTGACTGTTTTATTAATTATTTTACTGTTAATGTGTTAATGATTAACTTTTATCCCTTCTGACGTCACCTACAAACTAATTAGGACATTCGTACCTTCTCGAATAGGTTGTTTAAGAAAATAAATAAAACAGAATGAATATAATCGGATAAAGATAAGGATGCCAATATGGAAGTGCTAGAAGAATAATCATTCTGCGATGAATTTAATTAAAGAAGCAAGAGGGCAGCGTGTAGTATTTGATTTTTTTTTTCGGTACACCAAGAGATGTTGGTAGAAAGACCAGGTGGGTCTTGAGGGTTAGATTAAATCGTGACTCGCTACTTCTTGGAGTGGATGTGCTCTCAACCCACGAGATACATCATGGGAGTGTCTTATTTCTACATAGTTTCTTTTTCTTCAAACCGGATGGTGTAACGGGTGCATGAGGATGAGAAGATAAAGCAGAGTCTCGTTACCATAGTCGTTGTTTACTTTTAATGGGCAAACCCCCAAAGATCCCTAACAACTTTCAACATGCATCAGTGCGCGAACCTTTATTCTTTTTTTTTGCCAATTGAAATAAACGATTGGACATTAAAAATAAATTTGAACCGTTGTAAAAAAAGGGGTTTCTGAAAAGAAAAGGAGTGGGAGTATTACTACTGGGTTAAAAAGAGGCAAATCGTAAATCACTCCCCTATGGAGTGAAGACTAAAACTCCAGTTTTAGTTTCTTTCAAAACGAAAAGATAAATAGTCAATTGGTTGTAGGGTGTTTCATATATCTTCATGTCTGTTGGGCGCTCTCATTAGGGCCTCTCTCATCTCGTGTTTCTTATCTGTTCGCAACTAGATATTTCACCTGAGACTTTATCTGTTTTCGCGATAAGACCGTTGGCATTTTGCGAAGGATTCTCCTCCTTTTCCCCTGTGAAGTGAAATCGTTCATGGAAAATGTTTATCTTTCCGTTTTCTTCCGCCTAAAGCGCATCTGCGTCTGATGAGTCCAAACTCGCGCCTTACTTTTCAAAAGGGATCTTTGATCTTTCTCCTCAATAATTGTTTATCCTAGAAATTTTATCCTTTTTTTTGCTTCTGCATATTCCTGCTCACTGCTCTTTGATCAATTTTCAGTTTATTTCTGATGTATTTGATTCTTATTATTGGTATTTAGACTCGTTTATGAGAGAGTTTTCATGACATCTAGACGGTGAGGATACAGAATTATAATAGCGGGAAATTTGAATTTATTTTTTAAATTTGTCTACTGGGAAAAATGGTTTCAATTTGGAATAACCGATGTCTAACTTGAAATTTATTCTCGACCAATTTCGATAATATTTAAAGAAGCTTTTCCAGATATTTATGATCCGAAAATAGATTCAAATTATGTTCCGCACTTTCCGATATTTTGGAGCAATAATTCAACAGCTTAATGCAAAATTATTATCTCTGTTGACAATAATTTTCCCCAACAAAATTTATCATCGAGATAAAAATCTTTCTCGGTTTTTTTTAGTATCTCTTCGCCAGTAGCCATTATACCAATTAAACGGATTCAAAATCTAAATCCAAATCAGCGAAAATTTATAGAGAAAGAAGGTTAAATATCTGCTTTAGAAGATCTAGGGTCATCGAGAAACTATAGTTGTGTTCTAATTAAAATAACAAATGCTTCTCTTGCGTTGGCAATTTTTTGAGAATGCAAAATTTTTTTTGATGCTTTCGATAGGGAGAAAATATTTCTTTTACTTTATATATTGAGAAAGTGCGGGGTTTTTTTGATATATATGTCTTTAAATAAGTCGACAACGATCCTGACATTGGCGTCGAGAGCGAGGAAAATCTTGGGTCGTTTCTCAAGGTTCGTGATCGAAGATAGTGTGGACCAGGAGGCAGTTGGCTTCGCATAATAGATTACCTCCTCTCGAAACCCACGCCGCGTCGGGTTGGGATTATCTTTAAAATATTTCCTCAACCTTATACCTATCTGCGCGAAGATACTTTGTACTTTATGTCCAAACTAACTTTTAAGTCCGAGAAATTTCGTATAGACACTCTCGCATACACGTACACGAGTCTCAACTTCCGTAAAACTAACCATGACTCCTGATCCTTATCAATGAACCCCGTACATACTGATCGCATGCACGCCAAGAGTATTTTCTTTTCATTTTCAAATGACCACAAAAGCCTGACCCTATTCTTCCTCTTGTCCCATTCTCCAAACAAAGAGATTCAAAGATCAAAAACCCTTTCTCTTAGTCTCGAATTTATTTAGAAATTTTTTAAGTGTCGTGCTTCTTTCGTAGAGATAAAATTAATCACACCGAAAGTACTCTACTAATTTTTCCTTGAACTTTTTTGAATACTTTTTTAAATCCTTTTTTAAATCCTTTTTTAAATACTCCTCTAATACTTGTTTCAAGTGCTTAAAATAACTATTCTCCAAAACAAAAAAATCATAAACGGTGAAAGGTTGAGGAGAATTGACAGATATGCTATTTTACCTAATGCACAAGGTGTCAGAAATAATTACATAAATTGAAACGCTTTCTATATTTATGTAAGTTTACGAATAATTTATTCGCAGTAACTTGACAAGTGTTTACAGTGTGCCATTTTCTGACGTTTCACGCTTGTTACACGCGCGCATTTTGTTGAAAAATAAAAAAAAAAGAAAAGAAAAGAAAGAAGAAGGCAAAGCACGTAAGGGCGGATGCGAAGGCTCGTTAAGAAAAATGGAGAGAGAGAAAGAAAGGAAATAAAGTTGCGTGCAAGGAAGCTGGAAAGTCATTGAAATTTCCCATAAAATTATATACTTGGAGGAATACAGATGTCAAACCAGTTTTATGAACATTTTGAACATAGGTTGCATTGAAGCGAGTTTGAAGCTGATTACGGTGTACGATCAACATGACAAAGTAATAGAGTTAGCGATATCGTTTCGTCCAAGTCCAGAGTCTAATTTGAAGCTAAATCTTCGAGGCAGACTTCCCCGGTAACCCCTCGAGCGAGAACTATAAATTCAACTCACGATGTATCCACGGGGCGATTTATTTGTTAGCTCGAGCAAAGGTTGTGTTGTTGAATCCGAAAGGCAAGGATGAATTCTCATTCTCTCTCTCTCTCTGTAGTAACATTGGCATTCGAAATATTTGCACACGCTCGCGATCGATAAGAGCCGCACCACCGACACTTATTAGCGGGGAATACTTGCTCCCACCAAAGCTAAACATACAAAGAACAATGAACTTTTGTCTTATGGATTGCGGCCTCTGTATAAACTCCAAAAATAGTTTCAATTTACTCTTCATCGGTTAATTTTTATCATTGCGATTATTTCTTTTATGAAGGAGTTTCTTTTGTGAATTTTTTTTTTTATTGAAACACTTGTTTTCTTTGTGGGAAATAAATTAAAAGCGAAGAATAATAATAATAATAATAATAATAATAATAATAATAATAATAAATAATTGATAGATGAATTTCTGGTTCACTATTAAATTTGAATTTCGCGCCATTTTGACTCTGTGAGTTGCCGTCCAGATGGCATGAAAGTTCTCTCACGAACCAGATGGATTTATTAAACAAAATTTTTAAATAATTGAATTCTTTCCAAAAAATTATTAAAATTTTTGTAAATAATTGAATTTTTTCCAAAAAATTATTAAAATTTTAGAAAATAATTTAATTATTTGGAAAAACTTTATATCGAATTAAAAAAAATGTAATTCTATCGTGAAATTTTGTTTGAAAAAATTTGATTTTTGCAATGAAGTTTACTATTTATAAATTTTTTTACTAATTTATATATTCTTCATTTATTTATATTTTTTCATTCTTTTAATTTGAATTTCGCGCCATTTTAATTCTGTGAGTTGCCGTCCAGATGGCAGGAAAGTTTTCTCACAAACGAAATCGAGTGGTCGGGGTATTAATACCAGTGACACTCTGAGAGCAAATTAAGTTAATTTTTAGAAGAAAAACATTTACATCGCTAAAAATAATTATTAAATTATTTATATTATACTAAATTACAATAAATAATTATTATATTAATAACAATGTTTATGTACAATATTATTTATGTACTATAAATTATGTACTGTAGAAGCAGTAAAACAGAATAAAACTAACTCGTTTGTGAGAGAGTTTTCATGCCATCTGGACGGCAACTCACAGAGTTCAAATGGCGGGAAATTCAAATTTAAAAGTTAACTGGAAAGTAATTAACTATTATTATTACTCTAAAATATGTTTTACTGTTTTTTGAAAATTATGTCTTTTCTTGTAGACAGAATTTTGGGTCAGTATACATTTTTTTGAAAATTCTTGCGATTTTTAGAGAATTACTGCGATGTAAAAAGTTGAATTAAACATTTTGAAGAGTTGATAATTTTCTTTCTTGCTACATGACCTAAGGGATTAATGAAATAATATTGAAATTTAAAGTTGGAAGAAGCAATTTTCGTTTTGTTTAATATAATTTTCTGGCGACACAAAAGAGCTGAAGTTTTTTCAAAAAAGGGGTAAATTCTTGGAATTTATTTTGTCAAAAATCGGTGAGATAGAAATCTGAAGTTTGAAATAACATAAATTATCTCCTCGTTTAATCTAAATGAAACGGAGAGCGTGGATGATTTTCATTCGTGAAAATGAAAGAAGACGGTTTAATACCTGTCAAAAGTGATTGATGCGATGCTAATTTTCTCAAGGGAAACAAATTTCCATGCGCGATAGGGATTAAAAATCGATGGCATATGGGGGGAACTGTGTTTTTTTCTCTCTTTATGATTTTTTCTTTCTTTCTCTCTCTTTTTCTCTCCCTACGCAGATTGGTAAACTAATGCATCACTCGACTGTCAACCATAGGTGTATATTGCCTTGGCGATAAACTTTCCAGTTTGGTTGAAAACTGTTTGCGCTTTTCTCTATCGTGTCGTTGCGGAATAGAAAAAGGAGAGGAGGAAGAAGAAGAGAAGGAGGAAGAAAAAGAAGAAGAAGAAGAAGGAGGAGGTCACACTCGACCGATATACGCGCCTTTTAATACATATCAGCATCCGCATGCATATGTATCATTTTGGATACGCTCCCGTGGATGCTTGTTCGTCTCAAGACTCTTGTGTGTGCATAGGCGTTGCCACACGTGGGTGCTCTGAAGAGCGAGCGAGCGAGGAAAAATGTTCTTGGGTGCGGTGCTCCCACTGATATTTTCCTCGGCTTTCGTGATAGGGACTTAAATGGTGCTACAGGCAAAAGAAGGGAGACTGCTGAGCAAAGCCTACAGGGCAGAACAAAAGATCCTACGTCTTCTTGACGCGTAAATCATAAAGGTGACGTGGTTATAAACGTTCATGCCGCATTGGCATTAATTGAAAAAAGAATCGATTCGACATTTTCAGATTTTTAACTTGCTTCGTCCTTCTTTTCTTCTTCTTCTTCTTCTTCATTCTATTTTACAGAACGAAGAAGACTTGCTCTTCTATTATTTTTTCTCCATTCCCTTATTTTTATACCCCCTTTTTCTCTATTTTTATCCAACCTTTTATTTTTCTTCTTCCTCCTCTTCTTTCTCTCCTAAACGAAACTCACAAAGACACAATATTTCTCAAAGGATCCTGTTTTTCAATGAATCAGCATCGAGGTGTGACTAGCGACTTTTTACATCGTTAGGCCTATATATACATACGCTGTCATATTCACTCGAGGAAGGAAACTTTTCAAGGGGAAGAAAATTGTAAAACAAACTCTTCTTTATGAAATATAAACTCTCATCATTTTCTTAAGATAAAGTTCCATTATTTAAAATTCTATATTTCAAATTCCATTATTTAAAATTCTATATTTACAATTCTATATTTAAAATTCCATTATTTAAAATTCTATTTTTAAAGTTCTATTTTTTAAATTCTATTTTTAAAATTCTATTTTTAAAATTCTATATTTAAAATAAATTCTATTTTTAAAATTCAATTTTAAAAACCCCTTCATTGAACAACAGTATAGTATAAAATAAAATGCACGCCCACTGATTTGAAATCTATATAATAGGAAAGGGTTTCATATATATTATTAGTAACGGATCTTGGAATTTAAAGTTGCATATTTTATTTATATGGAATTCAGTATTTATTAAGCACGTAACTTGTTCTACGTGGAGATGAAGATAGAACATGAAACATGCGACAGTAAGGGTAAGTGTATGCAAAGTGCTCGTTTTCAATGCGCCAAGACAGAGAGGTATCCAATCAAAGTCGATGAAGTTTAGTTAAAAGAGTGCTTCGTAAACAAAGGCGCGTTCATCTACCTCATTATTATTTTTTTCTCTTTCTTTCTTTCTTTCTCTCTTTGCTTCACGAATATAAAGATAAATATAATATTTCTCGAAAAGAGAGGCCAGAAGTGGATAACAAGAAACACTTACTTACGGGAAATTAAAACTTTTTTTTTAACTAAATTAATCTTTTTATGCTTTCTTATTTGGAATTTTATCCTGTGTCTAGAGATAGTTTTTTATCTGTGTTATAGATATTAAAATATGTAAATATGAATATATAAATATAAATATATAAATATAAATATATAAATAATAATAATTAGAATTTTCTGTTTTACTAAATTTGAATTTCGCGCCATTTTAATTCTGTGAGTTGCCGTCCAGATGGCATGAAAACTCTCTCACAAACGAGATGGTACAGACGAAATATAAGTATTAGTGACTTGCTCAGGTTGTATATTGTTAAATTTTACTAATTTTTCTATAGTTATTAATTACTTCCTAGAGTATACTCACTATAAAAAATAGTAAAATAATAAAAATAATAAATACGTAATAAATAACATGAAAAAAATAAAATATACTAAAAGAGAATATTTACGAGCTCTCTAAACTTGAAATAGTAAAAATGTTTACCAATTTAAATTACTGACTGGCTGTTTGCTTTCGAATTAGTAACGTTCACTGATAAATTGGTAGAAATTACTATTTATTAGCAAAATTAATTGAATTTATTAATTCAAAGTCGAAAAAATCAGTCACTAATTCAAGTTAGTAAACATTTTTGACTTATTCAAACTTAGAGAGAGTCACTAATACTTATATTTTGTCTATACGATCTCGTTTGTGAGAGAGTTTTCATGCCCCCTGGACGGCAACTCACAGAATTAAAATGGCGCGAAATTCAAACTTCAATTAAGAAACTTGACAACTTTATGAAAATATCCTCGTAGTTTATAGAAGAAAATAATGAATTCATCAACTAAAAATATATTTTTTAAACACATTTGCTTCTTTAGGTAAAATTAATAATCAATAAAGGGAACAATTAATAAATATGGTTTCTCTAAAAAATCAAATGAAAAAATCAAGAGTTTGAGTAAATAAATGTATTCCTTAAAGCAAAGAAATGTAACGTTTTCGAATATGTCTTAATAAGGATTTTGTAAAGTATAATTAATTCCCGCGGAGAAAGGTGAATGAGCATCAGTGGGGAAAAAATACAGAAATGTCTACAAGAGAGAAGAAAAAAAAAGAAAGAGAGAGAGAGACAAACAATAAGTAAACGAGTGCAAACCTTCTCTCCTTTTTGAGGTTGAAACTTTCGTAGAAATCGTCGACTATCCGCAGAAGAAGAGTGCAGGTGTAAGAGGTTAATAATACATTCGAAGGTCTCGCTGCAGGCGAAACGCGTGCGTTCAAATGATTATTTTACCTCTCTTCCTAAAGGAATCGACTTCTTTTTTCCTATTCATTGTTTTCTTTGAAGAAAACATTATGTTGAACCGAGACAAACGAAAAAAGTTGTTATATAGATTACTTAGCAATCGAGTAACGTATATACCGTATGCATGAAGAGCAACTGGAATTTCCTGATGTTGACGAGAAATCTCGACTTCTCTCTCTCTTTTTCTCTTTCTGTATTTTCTTTTCCTTTCTCCGTATTTTCTTCTTTTCTATATTCCTTTCTTTTTTTACTCTTTACTTTCTTTTTCTGCTTTACTTTTCTCCTTCTTTTTTTCTTCTTCGTAATTTTTTATTCTTTTCGTCTCTATATTTCTCTATTTTTTCTCGCTCTATCTCTCTTCTATTTGCCCTCTCTATCTCTTATTTTTTCTCTTTCTTTCTCTCCATTTTCTCTTCCTCTATATATCAATCTTTTCCTCTCCATTTTTCGTTCTTTTTTTTAATGTTTCTTCGCGTCTCTTTCTTTTTTCCCGTCTGTCTATCTATCAAAGAAGAAGAAGAAGAAGAAGGAGAAGAAGAAAAGGAAGAAGACGATGATGATGATGAGAAGAATCTATCTTCCTCTCTCGGCATTTGATTTTCTCGGCTCGTTTGTTGCCGATGTTACATTCTGTGTTGCTACCGCGACGACGGTGTCGGCAGCATAGGATTAATTTATCGCGTAAACGAGCCTTCTCGGATGCAAACGACCTTCAAGCGATTTTGAACAGTTCCCCCTCCCCCCCCCCATCCCTCGCTCCCCTTTCTCTCGCCTTCATCTCTTCTTCAAGAAGTAATTACATTTTTCATTAGAAACACAAATTTTCATAGTATAGCTACTTGCGACGCGGGGCAATTTATTTAATTTCCCCCCAACGCTCGTCGTCGATAATTCATTTATGTCAATATTGTTGTTATCTTCAAAAAATAATTTTGGGATAAGCTTAGAATTTTTCTTATCGCTATAATTTTTTTTTGATTCTTTATACTAGACGGAGAATTTAAAATAGTGTTTTATTTGTTAAGTTTTATTTTAATTTTTTGTTTTTAATTTTGTGATTATTTTTCGAATGAAAATTATCGAAAAGAAAAAGTATTGCAGTGTGGAGAAAAATCTTATGATTCGTTGAAGATGTTTCCTTGGGAGCGGAGTGGAGACGGTCGATAGCACTGCCATCACCCACGACCATCGAGGGTAGCCCCTGAAATATCGCCGTCTCCTTCTCTCGCTCCTACATCAAATGTTTCGTTATCCTTGTCGTTTACTGTCTCTTTCCTTCTGTGCACGTATACAGCACTAGCTCTCGTACAACGCTATGTTATCGATCCAACAGCCTCCCGTGAGAGCGATACGCGAAACTTTCAGTGAACCGAGGGTTGCGGCTTTCGTGTCTATGTTATATATATATATCTGGATTTTGTTTATCGATATGTCAACCTAAAATGTCCAAAAAGCAAAAAAAAAAGAAGGAAAAAGAAAAAATAAAATAACACAAACTACGATCCGACTGGGAAAACTAGATCGAATGCTAAAAAAGAAACTCGGAAAAACTTGTCACGAGAACGCAATGCATACGTGTATATGTACAGAGACAGGAAATGTATATGTATATAGGCACTATTGCCGAACATGGTCTTCTTTTCCGTCAACTTTTGTTTTCTGGCGAATGAGATTTTCTATTATTCTCGGAAATGGCTCCTTATTTGGAGATTTTGTTCTCGAGACGTAATTGGCAGTGTGCTTAAAATTTTGGTCTTTTAAATAAAGACGACCATTTCTTGTGTCTATTTTATTAAAAAATTATTTAAAAATTATCTAAAATTTATTTAGATTAGTAAAAAAATTATATATTAATAATCAAAGTTATGAAAACATTAAAATTTTACCACAAAATCGAATTTTATTACAAAGGCAAAATTTTATTACAAACTACAAAATAATAATAATAATTTTCAGCAATGAAATTTTTTAAAATAATTGATTTAAAAAATAATAACTACAATAATAATACTAATAATAATGATAATCATATCGATACTAATAAATGAGTTAGTCAATCTTTAAAAACACTATAAAAATAAAATACCTTCTTTTCATACGACGAAACTTGAGAAACACAAAAAAATTCCCTTCATTTGAATTTTAGCAAAAACTTTGAAAACTGCCTACATTTATTGCATATAGAGTTAAGGAAGGAAATATAAAAAAACCGTGTGTTATTAATTTGATGTTAATTCACTCGTCGGAAATAAGGAACAATTATACTTTGAAATTTGCATTTCCCTTTGATCCTACGAGGAAAATTTTGTAAATCCTTTTTTTTCGCTGAGCTTAATTCTTCCACAGGTTTAATCTCCAGAATCGCACTTTTCACGTCTCACATTCGCATTTCGAGATCCGATTTCGTATTCGAACGAGAGAAAAAAAATTACCTCGCGCAAAAAAAACGAAAAAAAAGTCTTCTGAGAGCATTTCGTCATTAAATTTCGTTAACTGCGGAGAGAAATAAAATTACCAGAGAGAGCGAGCGAGAGAGAGAGAGAGAAAAAAATTGCACTGGAAGCAAAATTAAACACAGTTTTCTTCGTCTTGTAGCAAAAAGTATGGGAATAAATATAACAAAAAAAGGAAAAATTCGAAGGATATTAGTAGATGATTTTTTTTTTTGGAGAGAAAAATTGAAAATAGGATTTGTAAGCAAAAAAATGGTAAAGAGAGAGAGAGAGTTGCAATTAACAATAAAGGGAAAGGCTGTAAATAAAAAGTAGAAGGAAAAAAGGAGGGAAAAAATGAGAAAACATTTGGGGAAAAGAGGTAAAACAGAACGAGAAAAACGAAAATAAAAATAAAGAGGAAAAAAGAAGAGGAAATAGAAAAAAAGGACGAAGAAAAGAAAAAAATATGATTTAGAAAAAGAAAAGGCAAAAGAATAGGAAAAACAAAAAAAGAAAGGAAAAAAGGGAAAAAAATTCTTTTAAAGATAATTTTACCTTCACGTTTTGATTTTCTACCATAACTATTGCTTTAATAAAAGAATTCTAAATAAAATATTTCTTTACATATCGAGGAATAAATAAATTTCAAAATGTTTAATTTTATTGCTACTTATACTGCGACGACGTCATCTCGCTTACGAGAGAGTTTTCATGCCATCTGGACGGCAAGTCAAAGAGTTAGAATGGCGCGAAATTCAAATTCAACGATAAGCAAAATTGTTAAGGAAAAAAATTATTAATTTACAAAAATAGAGAAAAATAAAACAAAGAACGAGAAAAAGGAAAAAACATAAAAAGAACGAAAAAAAGAAAGAGAACATAAAAGAACGAACAAAAAGAAAAAGAACATAAAAGAACGAAAAAAAAGAAAAACAACATAAAAGAACGAAAACAAGAAAAAGTACATAAAAAATGAAAAAAGAAAAAAAAATTTTTAAAAAGAAAAAATTAATCGAAAAAAAAGAAGAAAGCAATAAATTCAGAAAGAGAAAAAAGAAAAAATAAGAAGAGAACGAAAAATGGGGAAAAAGAGGCAAAAATGTGAGTAAAGTAAAAGGGTTAAAATAAGAAGAGAGAAAAATAACAAATAAAGAGGGAGAGAGAAGGAGAAGAAAGAGAGAGAGAGAGAGAGTGAAAGAGGAAAAAAAGACAGTTGTCTCGCAGTTGGTGTTAACTCAAATGACTAAGAAGCCGTGACGATTTTTTCTTCGTCCCTTTTCCTGTGTCCACCCGTTATGCAGATACGCGCCTCATTCTGCGAATAACAGCCCACACTATAATGTGCAACCGACCCGAGTACAAATTATGTGGAATTGCATAATTGGAATGAAAAATAGCGATTTTGCTGGAGAGCAGACGCCCTATTTTACCTTCCTCTGTCTGCGTATTCGTTATGCAGAAACTTTACGCGCAAAGGAAGGAAAAGACAAATTTTAACGATACGAATTTTAACGTATTTTTAAATCCATAACATTTTTACTGTTTAGAAAAGAAAATTGAAGTAAATCGTCTGTCACTAAAAAAAAGGGTCAAAGTTTCTTTACATTTCAGACAATATTCTTATCAGTGAAAGTAAAAACAATTTAAAATTGAATTAAACCAAAAAAAACTGTTTTTGGAAATAGTAAAAATTTCATGAAATTGTAAATTCGGAAACGAAATATTTCTCTGAATAGTAAAAATTACTTTATTCACTTTCTCACTTTCATTCTTCGTTTCTTCTCTATTTTTCTCTTATTTTCCATTTTCCTATTTTTTAATTTAATTATTCAATTTTGCGAGTGTAAAAAATATTTTCCACTAATGAGTCAATATTGATTTATTTGCTAATATTATAGAAATTCATTGCTTTCTAAAGTCAATAATAATTTTGCAAAAAAAAAATTTCCTTTTTAAAATTAATGGAATAAATTATACATACGTTAATGAAGGGAGAAGAAAAAAAAACCAAAAAAAAAATTTAGTAGCAAATTGAAATAATCTTTAGAAACTGATTTTAGTCAAACACAAGTAACGTGTAGAGAAAACTTCCTTTCGTTCTTCAAATGGAATGGTAATGGAGCCTTACATGTTGATGAGGTACTTACGTACTTTCACGCACATCTTTTTCGTTAAGAAAAAGAGGAGAGATAAAAATGAATACGCACGAGTCGCACACTCACCTGAAACAAACAAGAAAATATGTCAATTATACTTTCAAGCTCAAAGAGAATGAATTTTTATTTAACTTAATTCTTATGTACAGTTTATTTTTGGAGTCTCGTTTATATTATTTTTTTAAGCGTTTTTTTTTCTTTTTTTTTTGTTCAATTTTTCTGTGGATTTTTAAATCGATTTGTGCTTTATTTGTTTGGTGTTTGCAAATTAATTTTTTGTCTTTTCTAGAATTTAAACTTTTTTGTTGAACTATTATTGTTTTTGAATTTATTACTTGCTACTTGGTATTTAATTTTTGTTATTTTAATTCACTTCTGGTTTTTAATTCTCTTTTTATTTTATACTTTTTGGAAATGTTATTTTTTTTTCTTCTGGTTCTTCTGGTTTTTAATTTCCTTTTTACTTTCTACTTTTTCGAAAATGTAATTTTACTATTTTTTTGTGGTTCTTCTGGTTTTTAATTTCCATTTTATTTTCTACTTTTTCGGAAATGTAATTTTACTTTTTTTTCGTGGTTCTTCTGATTTTTAATTTCCATTTCATTTAATACTTTTTCGAAAATGTAAATTTACTTTTTTTCTTCGTGGTTCTTCTGTATTTTAATTTCCTTTCTATTTTCTACTTTTTTGGAAATGTAATAATTTTTTTTCCTTTTTTTGTTTATTTCGCAACTATATTTTCCTTTATTCCTTCGTATTTTTTAACTTCTTTAAATTTATATAATTTGTTACTTTCAAAATTTCTTTTTTTTCCCACTAATTTTATAATTAATTTTATTACTTATTTTCTGCAAATTTATTACTTTAATTTTTTTTCCTGCAATCGTTACATTACAGAAATACGAAAAGATTATAATAACTGAGCATTAACATTTTTTATTTTGAAACAAAAATTTTTGTAATTAACAATTAAGTGGAAAAACGACATAATACTGTCGTTTTCTTTTTTTTTTTTTTTGCAGAAAGCAAAGAAGCAAAAAATGTACACACACTGCAAAAAACGAACTATTTCTGAATAAACAATCGTCGACTTAAAAAATAATTCTCAAGAACACTTATATGAACTTAAGCTGTGCTTCATGAGTCATTAAAATTCCTCGCATTTAATATTTTAAAAGCGTTTCGCATGATTTAAGTGTCTTTTCGAGAAAAACTTTAAGCTTGACATTTCCTCCGCAGATTAGCATAATTACAGTTTCGAGACTTTTTTTTCACTACTGAAATAAATCTTTACACACATATTATATATTTTTCTCTGTACTCTACAATGTTAATTTCTTTGTTAAAATTATTTTATTATTAAATTTTAATTTATTAAAATTATTTTATTATTAAATTTTAATTTATTAAAATGATTTCTTTATTAAATTTTAATTTTTAAAAATCATTTCTTCATTAAAAAAGAAAATGAAAGATTAGTAATCATTAAAAAAAAAAAATCTCCCTTCTTTTTAAACCGGCAATTATTATGAATGAAATCCATATAGTCTCGTTAGTGCGCGCTTTCTTATATCTACTTTAGTCTTTTGTTTTATCGTCTCGTGTCAATGCATTATTTATTTGGAAAATGCGAGGAACAATAAAACTCGTGCAAACTGGGAGAAGATTTTCAATTGCGGTTCACAAAGCGCTGCGCGTTAATAAGTAAGTGGATCGAATTTGAAATGCAGATTGCCAGAACTAGTTGAGTCGGTAAACGTGAAACCTGTCCTCGCGTCCAATCTACAGCTATAATTACATCTATTCTTGGATGCGATATAAACTGTGAGGAGAACCGTGAAACTACCATGAAGGGGAGAGAGAGAGAGAGAAAAATTAAATCCCTAACAATTCCGGGCATCGTCCTTCTCTCTCACTCCCGGTGTAATTGTCTATTGGGGGTTGGCAGTCACTTTACGTGACTGCATTCGCTTTATTTGATATTTAATATCTATTCTAATTAAATTTTTATTTTTTTAAATATTTATTCTAGTTTCGGCAATAGAGACATAATTTTTACTGCGGAAAATTTTCATAACCTGGGCAAATTTCGGGTTTTAAATTTGAATTTCCCGCCATTCTGGTTCTGTGAGTTGCCGTCCAGATGGCATGAAAGTTCTCTCACAAACGAAATCGAGTGGCCGGGGTATTGATACCAGTGACCCTCGGAGAAAACAGTAATCTTAGTTTTAGAAGACAAACATCTCTATCGCTAATAATGATTATTAAATTATTTATATTGTAATAAATAATTAATTATGTTAATAACAATGTTTGTGTACAATATTACTTATATAAACCTAACTAATGTAAACCAATATAAACTTTATAACTTATATAAATATTACTTATTTAAATTTTAAATTATGGGCTCACAATATAATTTATGTTCTCCTTATAGTTTATTCATTATTATTTATTTATAATTATTACCTTTTCATTTATAAATTAATTTTTTTCAGTCAGTATAATTACTTAGTATAAAAAAAATAATATCTGGTTCAGTCACTGATACTTATATATACCCTCTCCACCAACTCGTTTGTGAGAGAGTTTTCATGCCCTCTGGACGGCAGCACTCGGAGTTATTGTGGCGCGAAATTCAAATTCAAGAGGAACTAATTTTTGATCTAAGGAAAAAGATCTCTAAGTTAATATTTTTGTTCTTAAATCTTAGTTTTGGTAAAATCGTAACTATACGTTATAACGGACGTAATAATATAAAGTTATTTACGTTTTGCGTAGAAATATCACTTGGGGGGCTGGTAGTTACTATATGGACACATAAAGTGGGGGGTCGAAAAGTCACTATAACTGGTATGCAAAGAGGGGGCCAGTAGTCAGAATGGGACAATGGAAGAGAGAAAGGGTTAGCCAGCAATATAGCAATAGCAATATAGTTTACGCTGGTCCCTCGGAAAAGAGCCGTGAAAACGCGGTAGCGAGAGACACTCGCTCGCCAGGTTTCTCTGAACAACAGTTTCATTGTGCCCGGGAGCATAATGCCACCTCGTTAAAAATAATTCATTTAACCACAATGCCTCGCCTGTCGACTAACTTCGCGCTATTCGCGAAAATGCAGAGATGACATGGGGGCGCCACTGGTTCAGGAGACTAACTTTCCTCTCTCTCTCCTTCTCTCTCGCTTTAGGAAAAGCCTCTCTCTCTCTCTCTCTTTCTCTGTCTCCTTTTCTGTATTCCATATATACTGTAACTACATTGAATTCTGCGTTTGCAAAGCTAGCTGTAACGAGGGGCCACAACTCGTAATTAAACGTAATAAATATAAGCATTCCAGGAATCGTATATATAAGTAAAGAAGCGACGACCAAGACTCGGTAATTTCTATAAAGTATATAACTTGGTGAGAAATGAAATTTAAGTGCGTTCATGTTCTGACAATTGGCCTAATTGCCGAGTCTGTGATAAAAAATTCCACTATTAAATCCCTCAATTCTCTGATGCGATATAAAAGCCGAGAGTCTGAAAAGAATAATAAAAGGAGCGATGACTGATGATTTTATTGTTCAAAATGAAATATTTGATTCTGAATTCACTTCGAGACGGAAAGATAAAGGATAGTAATAAGTTTTACAAAAAAGAATATTAAATCTAGAATTTGGAGCATTTCAAAGAAAATGTATAACCGAAGAAGATTAGTAATATGAGTTGAACTTTGTCTGCGCCGTCTCGTTTACGAGAGAGTTTTCATGCCGTCTGGGCGGGATTTTAGGGAACTAGGTAAAGGCGCGAAATTCAAAATTCAGTGAAACGAAATTTTGTTAAGTAAATAAAATTTCTTGTATGTTCTGGTGAATTTCTAAATAGTTATGTAACGGTGAATTTATGTAGTTTAGAGCATTTAGACATAATTCAGTGTAAATTAAATTTTTTGTACCCAATTCAAAAATTTCTAAACAAAAGAAATAAATATAGTATTAATAGTGACTTCTTAAAATCACTGCGTATTTTTAACCCTTTTTAGAAAAGTAAATTTTATTCCATTTTCGAAGTAAGTTTTAGTAAAAATATACTTTGAAATAAATAATAATAAATAATTAGTGTAGTAAATATTCCCTTTCTTCCCCAAAACACAAAATTATTTATGAATCAAATAAAAGATATACGATAAGCTCTAAATGAAAAAAAACCCTTTTTTCCCAAAAATTAATTTATTTTTATCCTCCTCCTTTTTGAAACACCGAAACGAGGGCGTTAAAAGAAGATTTTTCTCTTGGTTAAAGATCCAATTCATCATGTAATGAGAATCACGTGGAAAGAAGAGAGGACAGATTTTGCATCATTTTTTTTTCTTCTCCTTTTTACTTTGCTCCGCGAAACTGACACTGTTCATTAGTCAATTTTTCTCTAATTTGGTCTTATATCTTCAAAAATTGCGAGTGTATAATTAAAGGGGAAGAAGAGACTTTTATTTTGTCATTTTTGAAATACTTTTTTTTTAATGGCAAATTTCAATTATTCTCAATTATTTTTTTAAAAATAGTTTTCTGAATAATAATTTTCTAATTTTTTCTTTTCAATAATTGAGAAAATAATCAAAATAGAATTTTTTGACATTTGATATATAATTGTAGTAAATTCCACAAATTTTTTTTTTTTAATTTTTAGTATTTTTTATATCAAAACTTCAGTTTGTTGCACTTTTTCTCTAAATTGCAAAATACTTTTACAAAATTAATTATACATTTTTTTCAGTGTATGTTTGATTCAATTCTTGTCATTTCTATTTGATGAAATTTTTAACATTTTCTATTGAATTATTTACTGATTAAGTTATATATATATATATATATTATATATAGGTATCTTTAAATGGAAACTTGTGCTGTGAAAAGAAAAAAATGTTGCCCAAGTATTTTTCCAGTGAAAAAGTTTCTACTTTATAATGTTTAGTGGGTGATTGACCTGCACTACTTAATTCGTGACAGATGTCTTTTAATCTGATAAAAAGTTACACTAGTTGGGAAAACAGTGTTTCTAATTGATACATTTTGTATTAATTGAGTAATGAATTATTATTTTTATTATAATCATATTTATTATTATTATTATTATTATATTACTGTTAAGTAATTGAAAATAAAAAAAATATTTTTTTGTTTTTTTAAACATAAACATAATTAAAAAAAAACAATAACTTTAAACATAATTGTTTTCTTTTGTTTTCTGTTTTTCAATTATGTTTTTAACATATTTTTTTTAATAACTTTTTTAGAAAAAATAATAAACGGTTAATAGTATTATTCTTATATTCCAATAATAGTTATAATTATTATTAATATTATATTATAATTACAGTTTTTTCTAAGACAAAAAACGAATTAAAATTCTTACGAAGCAACATTTTGATACTTATATTTGATATTGTAAATATATTAAACTAAAGAAACATTGTTCTTTATTTTTATTTTTTTCTATACCCCCCTTTTTCTTTACGAGATTCCTATTCGAGAAAAGAAAAAACAATAAACGGTTTATAATAATATTCTTATATTCTAACGGGAATTAAAATTTTTTTTCTCCTCAATTTGTTGCGGTAGTTTAGATTGAAGGTAAAATCATTCCCGATAGCGTCTATATCTATATATTTACACGATTATTTCAAATTGCTTTCTTCTAAATGAATCGATTTACGATTCGAATAGAATAGCGAGATTGTATTCGAATATAATTTATAGAAGACATAAAGTGTCGATTAGACGCATAACGAGAAATTATACGCTTAAATATTCTTATAACATTGGAAATTAAATATCTAAACTTCAACGCCGAAGCAAATTCTTTTTACGACAATCGTCAATAAGTAATTAAAAAAATTTATAATGAGGCAGAAATTCGTATTTATGTCCGTAATTAATGTTCGGGAAATCAAATTTATAACGTAAATAAAATTTTACATGAAGAAATTTTGCGCTTGTTTCTTTAAATGTTTTTCTTGTTTCTTTAAATTTTTTTCTTTTTTTGTTTTAATTTTTTACTATTAATTTTGTTTAGAACTTTCAATTATCTCTTTTATTCGCAAAACTATATTAGAATTTCAAAAATTTTCCGTAGATTTAGCTTCTGTATTTTCAAGTTTTCAGAGGAATCTTTTTTTCTACTTTATTTGAATGTATTTAAATTTCTTTTTAAATTCCTGCAATGTAGGTAGAGACATTTTTTTCTGAAACTATTTTTGGAAGAATGTTAAAACAATTCTTAAGTGGAAACAAAAAATTCAAGTTCTTGAGAAAAAAATGGAATAATTGATTAAAGGAACTTGTATAAATTCCATCAACATCAACAATAACAACATCATTATCATCTCGATTTAAAACTATTTTCTGGAAAAAATTCTAAGAGGACTTTCTTTCCAGACGATAATATTAATCTCCATTTTCTGTATAACCTGTTCATTATAATGCTTACATGTAAAACACGTAAAATTGAGTAGCTCTATCTTTCTATAAGGGTGTTCACTCGTTCCCGCCAGTTGCATAGCGATAAGATAAGACTCTTAAATTATGAGTATTCTCTTCGAAAACATTCAAGACATTCGAGAAAGAGAGAAAGATACTCCCCCAGTTTATTTTTCCCTAGTTTTCGTTTCTTTTCTTGTTTTCTATATTCACCTTTTTTTTCTCCCAAGCTACTGGATAACTTTTTTCCCTCAGATTCAAAGTATTTTTTTTATAACAAAATAGATTTAATTGTGATAATTTAAAAACTGTGTTTACAGAAGAATTTTACGCACCAGTAAAATGTTAAAATTACAATGAAAGGTTAATGTCACTAAATTTGAATTTAAAATTCAATCTAAATTTGAATTTTAGTTTAGGCTAGCGGTTAGGGTCACCAAGTCCACAATGTAATGTCAAAGGTTCCGAGTTCGATCCCCCAACGAAGGGAATATTTTAATTTCAAGCTAAAAAAGAAATCTTCGCTAAGTTGCCTATTTAGGACCATTTTTAATAAAAGACCAAATAAATTAACAGAAAAAAAGGCAAATTTTTATTAATATTGATAAACGTACTTAAATACAAAACATATTTGTTTCATCGTCTTGAAATATAAAATTAAGTTTCTTTAATGAAGCTTTAATGCACGCTCACTCACACACAGACGAGACGATAAATGAAATGATCTGAGTCATTAGAGATAAGAATATGCTCAATGATTATTTGGTGTTGTGTTGCAAAATACGTGTATGAAATCACATGAAATGCATTAATGTATCGAGTGACTCGAAGACGTTCGTTCGCTCGCGTCCATGAGAGTGTGAAATTGAAAACACTCGGAACAATATTGGAGATACCGGGAGGAAGCATCAGGATATAATGTATTAACCGGTTCTATGTAGGCTTTCGCCTGTAAATAAGGACCTCGTTTCACAAACATGGCTATAACGGAAAAACTTGCTCAAAACATTTTATATTTTATTTCGTTCTTTTTTTTACTTTTTTCAAAACACGAATTATATATAGCGAAATATATATAGTTATTTTATGTAATTTGAAAAAGAAATTTTTTTTTCATTATTCAATATATGAAAGGAATTTGAGTAAATAATTATATCCACTTCACTTGAATTACAAACTCAAAATATCAGTTTTCATGAAGTCGAATTTTTAATTCCATTTTTCATTGTTGGGGAAAAAAGTATCGAATCGCAAAAAATTTTTTTTAAAAAGCCCTGAAAGAGATTTTTTTTACTTCATAGCTATGGAAAAAGACGACGTATTTGTTTTCAATCTTTTGTGCTGAATAAAAATGGTATTTAAAAGAAATTTTTTTTTGATTTTTAATTTCTAGTCAAAACAAATTATCATTTTTTTCTAATCCAGCTTTATTTCATATTTTCTAATTTTAATGTATATTTGAAACTAGTTAATAGTAAATAAATAAACTTCGAGACAGAAATACTTTTGTTGAACTTAAATTAGATTTGAGTTGAAATAAAAATTTTCCAAGTGTTGGAATTAAATTGACAATTAAGTGGCAAATGGAAAGGCAAACTTGTTGAAGAATATGTGGGAATATAAGCGCGTTAAAAAGGAGAGAAGTGTGAAAATTAGAAGTTATGGAGAATAGAGGGAAAAGTGCTTTATAAGTTTTGTTATTTTTGCCGTATTTTTCCTTTTAAAGTTTTTTCTGTCGTTTTTTTATTTTTTGTTAACTTTTTTTTATTTTTATTTACTTCTTTTCATTTTCATTTATTTTTTATTTGTTTCTATTTTTTTAAATTTGTTTTTATTTTTATTTATTTTGATATTTGTATTTATTTTTGTATTTGTTTTTATTTTTTTATTTGTTTGTATTTTTATTTATTTTTTTTTTCGGTGTGACAATTCGGAATCACTCTAATTGAAGAGAATTAATTTTAATTTTTTGCTTCATTATTCCTCTTGGCGTTCAATTGGCGGAGGAGAAACATTTGAGAAATTGTTTTGCAAGAAAAGAGTTTTCAATTCAAGTTTAAACTTGCATAGAGCGCGCATTGCGATATATAGGCAAAATAGCATCAAAGAAAAAGAAGTGTTCACATATACAAGCCCGCTTTTCCGGTCGCTGACCGTGGCGCGAGAATTGTAATCACTCCATTTTGCTCTCTTACTATTCACCGAGCATAATGCTTAACGATCGGTGCACAATGTTCATAAAAAAGCTTTTTTCCCCCACACACACACATACAGGAACATTTCATTTCTATGATTCTGTCTAGAAAAAACTTTTGCATTCACAAAAAAAAAAATATTTTCACTATACATACGCGCATTCATTTCAAGAGAAATTGAATTTATTTATTTTTTTCAATTTTGGTAATAATTGGATGTAATCAATGATAAAGTAACTGAAGGATAATAAATGAAAAATAAGAAACTGAAAATAAAAAATAGAAAATAAAAAAGAAAATAAAAAATAGAAAATAAAAAATAGAAAATAAGAATAGAAAATAAGAATAGAAAATAAAAATAGAAATTAAAAAACTAATAATACAGAAAACAGTACCGAAAACAAAAAGAAATAAAATAATGAACCTGTCATGATAAAAAATGTAACAAATTTTTAAAGTTTGGAGTAAAAGTAGTAGAATTAATTTGCGTTTTGTATATATTCGATCTTTTTTTTACAATTATGAATAATTTGAATAAAACATTAGCATATCTGGCTTTAAATTAGACCCATAATTTATCTCTCACTATCGAAATTCGCTGGTACTTAAATTCCGAACATGATAATAATCATTGCCCTCATCATTAATATTATGTCAAACTTTCGAAATCGTTATTTCAAGTTTTAAAAAGAATTCGCTAATTGATTGCGAATAATAATTCCCGTTGTAGATTGAAAAAAATGACACAAATATTGATTTCATGATTAATTTTTTCCCACTCGTCAGGATTTATTTTTTTAAACATTTTTCCGAATTTTTTTTTCCTTTTAAACATTTATAAAAATTCACAAAGATTTCAAAAGATTTAGAAAAATTTCAAAAGATTTAGAAAGATTACAAAAGATTTAACATATGATTTAAATTAATTTAAAAACATTTATATCAGGTTTTTTAAAAATTTAGAAAGATTTCAAAAGATTTAATAAGATTTAAAAGAATCTTAAGTCAAAGAACAACATTTTAAAAGACTTTTAAGAATATTTCTCAAAAAAAAAAAAATGACTAAAAATGTTTCTAGAAAAATATTTACCATGTCTTTGAAAATAATAACAACCGCAAGACTCTAATAAAACTTTCAGACATCATTTTAGGAGACTTCAGCTCCCAGAATTAGTCCTCCACTGAATTCACATAAAAAATAAATTAACGAGAGAAATACTGCAATAAAATGGCTACGCCATATATTATTTTCATCCACTCGTCTTGTGGCAAGGTCAAAAAAATAATATTTAGATAATAAAGACTATTCTTTTTATTTGAAAATAAATTTTTTTGCGATTTTAATTTAACAAAAAAAAAGAAATGAAACGATTCATCAAACAGCAGTTTAAACATACACTACATAAACGAAAATTTAACTCACTCTCCGTAAAGGGCAGTTCAAATTTGAGAAACCCATATATTTCAAAGTGAAATCGAATTATAAAATCAGACGATAATTTAATTTTCAAGTGCTTTTTGAACTGAGTGCATGCATAATGTAAACTCGACGAATTAAAAAGACTTTTTTATATTTGCAAAGAAATTTGAAATTTTTGTGAAAGCTTTGAAAATTTAAAAGAGCTTTTTAAATTAAAAAACACTTAGACCCAAGCCCTCTCGTTTTTTTTTCTTCTTCTATATGTATTAAAAGGGTCAATTAATTTAAAAGCGTTCGAAATTATTTAACGAGACACAATTCAGCAAATTATTGGTTTATTTGAAAAATTAACGAACGGAAGAAAGCAAATTAAAAAAAAGGTACTAAAAGAAATAAATACATATAATTGACGATTGTGAATAATTTGGAAAAAATTCAAATTAAAAAATACGCTTGGTAGAAATTTTTTGGAAATAAATTATACGAAAACAATGGGTTTAATTAAGCAGTCGTTTGTCTCGATTAGAAACAATTTTACCACTGTCACGTATATGTACATATAACTGTTCGCATTATTATATTCATATCTATAACCCTCCATTAAGTTTTAAGTATGTCGTAAAATTTATGTGTTTATCATTCTTTTCATTAATAATGATGAATAGAAATGTCCACTCTCAATTATTATATTTCTATTCATCAAAGAGATGAAGAATCATTAAAAAAAATTGCAAATTATTGTTGTTAAGGGATTTTTTTCATAAAGTCGAGAGGAAAATTTTTATTTATTTTTCTTTTTTATTCAATACTTTGCTTTTTTCAACGTAATTATCAAAGAGAAATTACCGACATAATTATCAATGTGAGAAAAAAAATTTTTTCCAAGAATAGATAAATATTTTTTTGTTAAAAAACTTAATTTTTATTTATTTTTTTTTTATTTCTTCTTAGATAAATTTTTATTTTTACTCATTATTCTTATTTTTATTTTACATTCATCCCTGTTTTTATGTTTATTTTCCTTTTTATCTTATTTTTATGTTTACAATTAGAAATTTTATTTTGTTAATTTTACTTCGTTGATGTAATGATGAAAACTTTGTTAACTTCGGGTTTTGTATATAAATTAAAGGAAGCAAATTTCTCTGCGTGAAACTTTACTGCTGAGAATTAGGAAAATTTGTTATTCTTATAGGTTGGGTGCGGTGGTTTTTACTACCGTTTCGAAATTAATTAAGCAGAGCGACTTTGTTTCAACTATTTGAAGAATAAAAATTTAATTTCTCTATTAAAGAATCACACAATACGGATTATTAGAATTCGGGTTGGAAATTTAAAAAAAAAAAATAAATTAGTAGAAATTTTCTTAAATTTAGTAAAATATTACTGAAAATTATTAGTGTTTTAAAAAAAAAATTTTAATGTTTGTCTGGTAATATTAATTTCAGATGGAAAAATATTTCTTTAGTGAGAAATTATTAAATATTACTTATTCACTAATAGAAATTAGAAAAATTCGTTACAATTTTAAAAAACGACCTTTTCAATATATGTTTACTATTTTTATAGTATTTCACAAAAAATTTAATTATTTCAAAAAGAAATTTTTATAAAATTCGTCTCAGAGGGCACTAATTTTGATTCAGACTATTAAATATTTAAATAATGCCTCGTGACCTATCAAATCAGTCGAGTATGGTTAATAATAAATAACCTAATCACTTGTCTCTGAAAATTCATGGAAACATTTCGAAATAAAAAGATTTTTTAATTACAATAATTATGTGTATACATAATTTCCGATACTTTCCGCAATCTAGTGTTCGATTCTAACACTAAATAATTTCGCTACTAAATAATTAACACTGATTCTGACTCTAAATAACACTATACACAATAATTCCGCCACTAAATATCTTCCAATAATACTTTGATGTCTACTAAATAATTCCAAATAAGCTCGATACTAAATAATTCCAATAAAGCCCCGCAGTCGTGTACCTTTGTTAAAAAAGAAAACAAAAAAAAACGGTGTAAGTTTTTTTTTGAACTTTTTAAACGTTTAAATAAAGGATTCTTTTTTTGGCTCATTTTCGAAAAACATTGTTCAAAAAAGAAGACGAATTAAAATTAAATATTAACTCAGTTTAAAATTAGTATTTTTTTATAAGTGGTAAATATTTTATTTGTAAAAATAGACAAAGGGAAGAAGTAACAACAATTTTTTTTGGTTCATTTTATGGTTTGATATTTTTGAAATAATAGTGACTTTTAGTAGGGAAATACTAACGTTTAATTATATTAATTTTTATAGTAGAAAACTAGGATCCTAAAGTTCTAAACGTTCAAATGAACAAAATTTATTTATTTCTTCTAAAAATTAAATTTTTATTGTAATTATTTTGCTTCACTATCGAAAAAATTAATTACTGAGTTTGTAAACGTAATATTTTAGTTTATACATTTTTTTATGTTTAGTAATTCATTAAAATATCTTCAATAAAAAATATTTCGTTCATTTGAACGTTCAAAACTTGAGGATAATTGAAAACTACTACTTTTTAATAGTAGAAGTGAGCGTCGATGAATAATCAGTTTCAAAAATTGTTATTTGGACTTTTCACTGATGAAAATGTCACTAATTTCTATTGTTTAATTTTTACTAGCCAGCAGTAGCTTTCTACTAGCAATTAGTAGTTTTCTTCTAAAAATTAGTAGATTTTGTATTACTTTAGTAAAAGCATTTTCTTTTTTTTAGTACAAAATCTAATTTTTTTTACTTTAATTTCACAAATTTTGTAGCCAAATGCTGCCAATTCAGGTATTAAACGAAATCAGCACTATTCCACTGCTAAAGAGAAGTCCAATTTCAAATTCATAAAGAACAAAACCGCAAAGTAGACAAAAGACTTTTTTAAAACAAAAAAAAAAAAAAAGAAGTAGACATATATTTACAGAAGAAAAAATAAATCATGACCGACGACGATAATTCTGAATTTGCTGCGCACAGCGAAGATAATATGAGAATGCTGAAGATTTCTTGTAGTTAAAGGATAGAAGGCACAAGGATGAATCTCTAGCCTCTCTAAGGATATCGATATTGGAGAGGACGATCGCTTATGCATGCCTTGTTCTCTAGCTCTCCAAGTGGATATGTAAAAAAGGAAACATAGCCATTGTTCGGCACGAGTCCTTTGTTCTCATCGAGATTCGCCTTCTCATAGAATCTCTGTGGAGTCAAGAGAAAGAAAGAGAGAGAGAGAGAGAGAGAGTAGGAGGATTTGAACCCGGCTGGGGTGTATTCGACATTAAGGGAGTTAGTTGGTAGTCAGTCTTGCCTTTTGGTATTCCACAGTTTCTACATCTACCTACGAAATGCAAAGAGAGAAGAAACAAGGAAGCAAAGTGCACACCGAATGTATATCACATGCACGTGTCTCTTTATTTTCTCCTCTCGTCTCTCATTCGGGGAGTCCCCGACCATTTTATAATACATGCTACAAGCACACACGCGAGAGCTTCGGAACGTTGTTGCTCCTTTAGCAGTTGTGTTGTCAGAGCGCATCGCGAATCGGCAGAAGAAGAAAAAGGGCAAAACAAAAATGACAAAACAAAAAAATACCAAAACAAAAAAGTTGACAAAACAAAAAAACTGCCAAAACAAAACAACTACCAAACAAACTGCCAAAAAAAATAGAATCAAAATTTTTACCTCTAAAAGTTCTTCAAAAAACCACACTATGAGAAAACATTATACTAGTTTCAAGTGAAAAATAATTTTAAGTTATTTTTATGTGGCTAAAGTTTCGAACGTTCAAATGAACGAGATATTTTTCCACCTTAAGTTTTTTTTTATAAAATTGCCACCTAAAAAAGAAAAATAATTGAAATTAAACAATATTTAGTTTGGTATTAATTTGTTTTAAATTTTAATCTAAAATATAATTTTTTTGTAAAGAAATACAAACTAGAGAAAGTAAAAAACAATATTGTCGTTCTTTTGAACGTTCGAAACTTTAGGAATATTGTTAAATGAGAATGAGAAAGAAGTTTTGTTTAATTGAAATTAGTTTGTAAGCCTAATTCCAACATATAGAAACTATTTACTGCTTTGATTCGAAAATAAATTTTTTTTTGAATAATTATGTTTCTAATTCAAACATATTTTCTGTTTTGGTTTAAACAAAACAAATGTTTAAAAATTTTATATGTTTGATTCAAACTTAAAAGTTGTTAATGAACAATTTAAAATCAACTATAAATTATGTTTTGAATTAAATATAGTATTTCTATAAATAAACCTAAAAAAATGTTTGAATTAAACTTAAATTTGTTTCACTATGTATAGCAAAGATATTTTAAGTTTGATTCCAACAAAATATGTTTAAATCAAATAAATCGTTTTCTCAGTGCACTTTTTCGACTCTTTTCGAACCTTTTCGACCTTTTGTGTTTTTGACAACATAGGATCTAAATTTTAACTTGAAAAATTAGTGATAATAAATTTATTACTAGCGTACAAAATTTTCTTTGGGAATCAACCCGCATTAGACACGAAGTTGAAGTCCAGAAAGTTTATCAACGAAAAAAATTTCTTTAATGCAGTAAAATAATATTTTTAATATTATATTTTATTGTAGTACAATTATTATTATCGAAAAACATAAACTTCAATCTTTTTCTGTCAATATATTAATGCATTATTTTTAATTTATTTACTTAGTGAACAATTTTTTCGTTGATCAACGTTGTGGACTTCAATTTGGTCATTAGACGGGAAAATTTTAATATTTAATGACATAAAAGACAATTATTTGAATTAAAGAAATTTTTTGTCCACAATAATCCTAATGTTCTGAACTACCAAGAAACAAAATGATTGAAAATATTTTAACTTAAGATTTAGTATTGACTTTAATTTTAATTTTAGATTAACTTAATTAATTGATAATCAATAATGAACCATCATATTTTTTAACATTATTCTAATTTGTATTATAGCATTAAAAGAAAATATTTTGTTTAGAAAAAGAGGTAATTCTTTAAATCTTTACTAAGTAATTAATTTATTAGATTTATTTTAGTTTTAACTTTTATTGCAATTATTAAATAATAAAAATTTGTTTTCTAATAAAATAGAATTCACTCGTTTCAACATTAAAACTTGTGGAACATTGTCGATGTGAATTTTCGAAAAATTACCAAGTGCACACAGAGAGTTCTGTAAATAATTTTAATTATTTAATTAACTTATTATTCTCACTCAGTTTGAGATCGAGTTTCTTTAGTGTCAGTAAAAAGCAAAAATGTAATTAAAAAATTTTAAATAACATTATTATTACTTTTCTCAAATTATTTTGAATTTTTATTCTAATTATTTTGCTTCACTATCAAAAAATTTAATTACAGAGTTTGTAAAAGTAAAATTTTAGTTTTTAAATTTTTTTATGATCAGTAATTTATTAAAATATCTTCAATAAAAAATATTTCGTTGATTTGAACATTCAAAACTTGGGAATCATAATTTCGTTAAAGATCTTTTTAGTTCATGAGACGACAATATTTTTTAATTTTAAATCCAATTTTTAGTTCAAATTCTTGATTATCCGTCAGAATTAGATAAATTTTTTTAAAATTCCACAATATTTTTAGATTTTTCTCATTGAGGGTCCCGATCAATAAACCGGTTTGAATTGTCCAAGACTCAAAATTCTCCATTTCTTATGAAAAAAGGAATTAAATTTTCAATTTCTAGCAAATATTTCCTATTTCTACAAAGTTTAGGAGAATATTCTTCTAAAAAATATGATTTAAAACTTTTCCCTTCCTAAATTGGACGATTTTTAGCTTGAAAAAATGTTAACCGGTTATTTGATAGTTGCCATCATCAATTTCATGCCTTTTCCAAGTTTCCAGGATTTCCAGGCTTTGTGGAAATCCTACAAAACAAGGAAATAAAATTTCACCTTGAATAACGATAAATTTCACTAAAATAGCAATAAGTTTGCCTAAAATACCGAAGGTTTTTCTTATTTTAATTAAACAAATCGCTGTTACAAGTGAAGCATTAAATTTTCCCTTCAATTTGAACACGAAGTTAGTAAATTTCGTTGGTTTGAGGGTTAAAAATTTTTTCTAACCATTTATATCAAAGGGAAGATTTATAATCGAAAAAGTTTATTATTCTCTGTGAAAATTGTAAATTTTTATTTCTTTTAATCGTTTAGCAAAAGTTGTAAACTTTATAGAGGAACATTTTAATCCTTTGCATTGAGTTCTTTGGTATTTTAACACTTTGCTTCCTTAAATGTAACTCCGAATTAACCCCCAATAGGAAAAGAAAGTCTTCCAAAAATCGTTATAAACCCTTCGTTAGGGAATTTTTTACTTCTCTTTCTTAATTAATACTTTCGCTATTGTGGAAAAACTTATCGACCTTCAAGGTAAAATATTTCTTCCTTGAAGTAAAATTTCCGTCTTCTTATCAACTGTTATTTAGATATTTAACTGCTCTTTTTGTTTATCCCTTTTTGCAGTAAATTTCCACTTGGAAAAACTTCACTTGCTGCCTAATTTTTTCATCTAATTGTAACAAAATAAGTAAAATACCTTGATTATCAACGGCGTATTATTCTCCAAATAACTGCAATTAATCCATTTTTCCAAAACAAACAAGAAACAATTAATAATTTTTCAATCCTGGCTATAAACGAATAACTTCTTTTATTTTTCAAATTTCTTCAAAATATTCACTTTTCAACTTTTATTTTTCTTCTTCTTTTTTATCAATTCACAAGTGCACTGAACTCTCAATGATTTTTCTCTTCTTTTGGCGTTGATTTTTTGATTTTATGCGAGAAACTTTCTTTCGAAAAGAAAAAAAAACCCCGCGGAGCAATTAATTCGCGACGAGTGACTCTATGGGAAATAGACGGTGTGATCGATTTTGGCACGTGCGAGACAATATCGAGGGAAAAGAACCTTCCCCTTTGGCGAACGGGAACGCACTAAACGGGCAGCGTGGCAAGAGAGGAGAAACGAACGAGCGATGGAGGAGCGTGGCACAAACACTGGCGTCGAACCCCCCTCAACCCCCCTTCACCCATCTCTCTATCTCCCCCTTTTAAGCCTGCTTACCCAGTCAGTCCTCCTTTCCAGGGTCGGATTCAAAAGAAATTTTCCTCAAAATACGAAAGGGAGACGAGAAAAATTGGGGAAAATTGAGAAAATAATTCCTTTTTTTTAACCAAAGTTTTGTTGTTCTTTTTTTGGAAATATTTCGGAGTTATGTTTCACACCTTGAGGAGTGATTTTTGGAAAATTTGAGAGGAAGTGAAAAATTGCTTTTTGGGGAAATAAAACCGAATAGAAGTTAAAATTGTGGGGCAAATTTTGACACTTGACATTTGACACTTTACAATTGGAAAATAAGGTAAATTTAACTAAAATGTTAGACTCACTTTAACGGAGTAGAATTTTTCAGAATTGTGTTAATTTTTCACTTTTGAAGAAGTTAAAGTACTTTAGACTTTTTTCCAGGACTGAGAATTGGAATAATTTGACTCTAATAACAGAATTATATTAAGAGAGTGAAATTTCACTCTAATGGGGTAAATTTTCACTCTTGAATAAGTGAAAATACTTTTAAATACCTTTGCACTTTTGAAGGGATGAAATTTATCTCAAATTAATTTTAAAAAAGAAAATTGAAAAACTGAAGGGAAAATTTAACTGTAACTTTAATAAAATACTACAAAAACACAAAAAGTTACTCTAAGAGAGTTAAATTTCGTTCTTAAACTGAAATATTATGTTTTAACATTTAACTCTCTAAACTTTTCATTTGCGTCAACTAAAATTGTAATTCTGGGTTAAAATTATTTTAATCTAAAGTGAAGTTGGAGTGAAATTGTAAATTAGGAGTATAATTTTAACACTGGAGTAAAACTGTATAACTCACGAGTGAAAATAGAGTAAAATTATAACTCTGAACTAAAATTCGAGCAAAAATGCAACTCTGAAGTAAAGTTGACGTAAAACTGTATAACTCAACAGTTAAAATTTAGTAAAATTTAAACTCTGGAGTCAAATTTGGAGTACAATTTTTAAGCTGGTGGACAATTGGAGTAAAATTTTGACTCTGGAGTGAAATTGATGTACAACTGGAAGTCTGAATTTAGATTAGAGTAAAATTAGAGTATAACATTGCAACTCTGGAGTTACAATTGAAGTAAAACTATAACTCTGGTGGTAAATTAGAGTATAATTTTTTACACTGCAGTGCAATTGGAGTGAAATTGAAGTAACAATTTAAATCTGGATTAAAATTGGAAAAAACTTTAAACTCTACAGTGAAATTAGAGTAAAATTGCAACAATGGAGTTAAATTGAAGTGGAATTAAAGCCCGGGAGTAAATTTGGAGTAAAATTGCAATTCCGGAGTGAAATTGGAGTATATTTTTAGCACTAAACTGCATTTGTAGTAAATTTGAAGCAAAACTGTACTTCTGAATTGAAAGTACAGTAAAACTAAAGTAAAGTTGCAACTCTAGAGTAAAATTGGATTGAAGTTAAAGCCCTGGAGTAAAATTGAAGTAAAAGTGTAACTTTGGAGTGAAATTCGAGTTAAATTAGAGTGAAATTAATGCTCTGGAGTAAAATTGCAACTCCGAAGTGAAATTGGAGTATAACTTTAACCCTAAAGTCTAATTAGAGTAAATTTGAAGTTGAAGTTGAAGTTTGAAGTTAATCTGAAATAAAATTACAACTCTGGACTAAAAACAAGAGTAAAATTACCGAAAATGCAAATATCCTAAAAAAAAATTTGCAAAGCTTAACAAATCGAAGTAAACTAATCAGTTGGTTCTTTTCCTTCAAGTGCGATTAAAAAAACTCTTCTAAATTATCAGAAATAGTCGCAGCACTTGAGAGTCGAAGAGTATTGGCAATAATATCCGCGTATTATATTGAGAAGATATATCTCTTTTTCGAAATGCAGAAGCTCATAATTCACACTCTATCTCAAGAAAAAAAGTACTATAAATTGAAAAGTCTCCTCTTTTTTTTTCTTTAATAAATTCATTATAATTAGAATGTATCTTATCGCGTGAGAGAGTCTCAAGATAACGTTATTTTTCTGTATACAACTTTTGTCACAGCTCCCGTATACGTTCATCTTATCCATTTTCATTTCTTTTTTAAGCAAATAAATATAACTTTCAAAAATTTCCGAGCGAAAATTCTTAACGACAAAAGAAATGAAACTGGCTCAAAAAGTTCCTTTAGGCAACATTTCTCATGAGAATAGAAGAATTGGGCGCAAACTTTTCAATCTGAGAAAATATATATATATATATATATATGTAAAGAAATAACTTTCAAGAATATACATTCTTGAAAGTTACTCCTTATATACATATATTTTAATTCTCTATTCTCTTGGAAAAATTGTGATTCAGTGAAATTTTGTTTCACATGAAAAATATCACTTGTGAATAATGATAATCGTAGAATGTGAAAGTATATTTCATTATTAAGTGTTTGTATAGAATTCGAAATATTTATATACTATATATATACATATATGATTTATGACATTCTTATGTTTGTCATAATAATTCATTTTTATCAAAATTCAAAAAAGAAAGGACAGTGGAAATATTTTTTCTTGAAAAAGACAATCGTCTTAATGGAATTGTTTCTTAATTTTGACAAGAAAATAATTTTCATGATTCGACGATTTAAAAGCAGGTGCTTTATTTTTAATAGAAGCTGTGAACAGGCTTCAGTAGTTTTTCTGCAATCAGAAAATGGACAGTGCTTTTAGAATGATATGAGTCGAGGAAAATATTAAAAGACTGCGTCAGAGGGATATTACAATATAAACTGTAAGTAAAAGGGTTTTCGAAATTTATACATTCTTCTTTGATTAAGAACACTTTTGTGGAATCAATTCTGTCGAAATTGTCTTTTCAAAATAAAAAAATGAGAGAGAGAGAGAAAAACGAAAAAAAATGAAGAAAAAATAAATAAATACAGAAAAATAAATAAATAATAAAAAGAGAAATAAATAAAAAAAATAATAATAAGAAAAAGAATAAAGGAAAGAAGAAAAAAAAGACAGAAAGATGAAAAAAAGAAACGAGGAGAAAAAAATTTTATGAAATAACAAAGGAGGAATAAATTTAAAAACCAAATTTTTTTTTCGTTACCAAGTTTGACTATAGTCGCACGGAAGTTTCAAATAACTTTTGTTATTGGTTTACAAATGTTATTCCAATCTTATGAAGTCACTGGCATTCAATATACAATCAGTTGCATTCATTTGCATTCAGTTTGCAATCATTTGCATTTAATTTGCGATAATTTGCCTTCACTTTACAATCATTTGCATTCACTGTGCATTTATTGAAATCTGTTGCTTGCAATGATTTCTCTTGCATTTCGAATATTTTCTTTTCCAAAAAGAAATCATTTTTTTTATTGATTTCTGGAATTTTTTTTTTTTTAGTAAGTTTTTCTCTATTATACGATTTTAGATGAAAAGATTGAATTTTATTGAAAAAGAAATTTTTTATCTCTAATTATCAGTTAACAAAATTGCACTTTTTCAGTTATTTTGTAGCTTTTTAATTTTTTTTAGAAAAGTTTTAACGAAAAATAACTAAAAAGAAGTAAAAAGTCTCATTTCCTTCAAATTCTAATTAGAATATTAATTGCTCATTGTCACTGAATTTTTCACTAAATCGGAATTAATAAAAATTGAGTATCTGATTCATGTTACTAAAACTTTTCAATATTTTTCTTCAGAATATTGCAATTTTCTTTTGCATTTTTAATTTTTTTTCTACAGTTTTAGTGCGAAAAATGAGAGAAATATGCAAAAAATTCTCATCAAATTTTACCTGCGAGTGAGGAAAAATTAGTAATTAAAAATTGTACCAATTTCTGCTAATTTGCAATATAAACTTACACAACATTAATTTAACACTTTTAATTTCCCTTAGCAAAATATTAGTCAAAAATAATTTTCAACCAACGGAAATTCTTACTATTTTCATTATCAGTTAACGAATTTGCACTCTTTCAGATTTTTAGTCGTTTGATATAAAAAAAAATTTTAAATATTAAAAAAATGAATTATTATTAATAACACAGGCCGACAAGATTTACTTTCCAAGAATCAGACAATACTTTTCCGAAGGATTTCGACGTGCTGAATCCGAATCCGACCTCAAAAGGGACCCATCACGTCAGGTTTTCGAGATATTTTAACCTAAAAATGCAAAAAGCTTGTTTTTAGTTATATTTGATGTCATGAAACATCAAGAAATAATTTTTTTCTCTAAAAGGTCAATATTGAGCCTAAAAGTGCTACTCTTCCCCTTTAATATCCATTTTGAAAATTTAAAAAATCTTCTATTGTCTCTGAGTAATCGTTTATTGAATTTTCTGAGTTTGTCTAATACTTCGAAAACCAAGTAGAAATAGACAAAACTTGGAGAATAAAGCATAATTTAACTACAAACATCTAAATTTTAAATAGTTTTCAGTTTTTTCAATATAACTGAATACGAATTCAATATCAGATTGACTGGTTCAAAAATGGCATATTTTAGGGAAATACAATCAATTTTAAATAAATCGTCTGCCATATTGTATACGCCATTTTGAATTTTTGTGAATCTTATATTGAATTCGTATTCAGTTATATCGAAAATCCTCAGAACTATTGAAAATTTAGATATTTGTAGTTAAATTCTGCTTTATTATCAAAGTTTCTTTGTTTCTACTCAGTTTTCGAAGAATTCGACAAACTCAGAAAATTCATTAAACGATTACTCAGAGACAATAGAAGATTTTTAAAATTTTCAAAATGGATATTAAAGGGGAAGAGTAGCACTTTTAGGTTCAATATTGACCTTTTAGAGAAAAAAATTATTTCTTGATGTTTCATGACATCAAATATAACTAAAAACAGGCTTTTTGCATTTTTAGGTTAAAATATCTCGAAAACCTGACGTGATGGGCCCCTTTTGAGGTCGGATTCGGATTCAGCACGTCGAAATCCTTCGGAAAAGTATTGTCTGATTCTTGGAAAGTAAATTGAATCAAATTTTGTTGGCCTGTGTAATTCATTAATATTCATTAATATTATTAATCATTATATTTAAATATTAAAGAATGAATATTATTGTTCAAAAATTCTTTACTCTATAGTTGTACGCAGAAAAAAATGTAAAATAACTCTTTAAGTGTAAAGTAAGTTTTATTATAATGTTCGAATTAATTTCACTCAAGTTTACTTCGAAATTATGACTATATAGACAGTAAACAGTTAAGTAGCTCTAAACAGTTTGGATTTTCACTGTATAGAAAAGATTGAAAATATTTTTGAACCTTTTTTCTTGTTTAAAACCACGTCTTATATACTTCGAAGACTATATCTCGTTTGTGAGAGATCTCTCGCGCCATCTGGACGGGAAATTCCAGAGTTGTAATGGCGCGAAATTCAAACCCAAAGAAACAAAGTTAGGGAAAATATTTTCTTTTCCTAAAATATATTCAATCAAACTTTCTATTATTACTTTTTAATTATTAATTTGTCAATCTCCTTTTTAAAATACTTTCTAACTCTTAGACAGAAATAGAATTTTTTTTATAGTATGAAGAATTTTTTTTGCCACGCACTTCTCGTGTGATAATGAATTGTCCTTATTTTTCAGCCCATAGTTTGCAGTATATACATGCGGTATCACTTTTCCATTTTGCAGTCGAGTCATTTAACTGTGTGTCATTTAACTCAACTGTAATTAGATATGCAAACTTCTTTTTCTTTTCACTTCAGTGCAATCAAGAATATGGCATTTTCCAGCAATCAGGCAAAATTTTGTCGACAATAAATACTATCTGCCGAGTCATAAAACTGCAAGTTCAAGTCAGGTAGGCAATAATTAAAGTGAGAGATAGATAGTTTTATGGGGACATTTAAAATATATATTATAAATAGCCTGGAATTATGCAAATAATTTTCAGTAGAAGAATATAATGACAATAAAAATATATTTGTGTGTATGTGTGGGGAAAAACTAGTTGACCGACCCTGTTTTTTTGCCACCACTGTGTGTCGTCAACGTGTCTATCCCCCTTTGCCAACCAAGTTCCTTTGGAGTAGAAGAAGGCCTAAAGAGTGTATAGTGGAATAAAGAGGTGTAGGTGCCATTGACGCGTGTGGGAGTTCACTCACGCGTGTATTCAACGTGTACACGATTCTTGTGTGTATGTATACACTCCTTCTCTCTCTTTCTCTCTTTTTCTATCTTTCTTCTTTTTCTCTCTTCTATCTTTCTTCTTTTTCTATCTTTTTTCTTTTCCTCTCTACTTCTATCTTTCTTCTCTTTCTCTCTCTCTCTCTCTCTCTTTTTTTTCTTCTTCCCCTCTCGCTCTTTTCTCTTTCTTTCACTCTCTTTTGCCCTTTTCTCTCTCTCTTCGCTTTTTTCTCTCTCTTTTGCCTTTTTCTCTCTCTCTTTAAATTTTCTCTCCCTGTTTCTTTCTTTCTCTCTCTTTCTCGCTCTCTCCTCCACATGACGTCACACTGGGCGCCGTACAGAGAGCGCGAATATAACGAGGTTCCCTTTGGTACAGACCGCGCGATTCTTCTCTCTCTCTCTCTCTCTTTCTCTCTGTTTCTATCTCGTTTGCTTCGATCGCTAATTATCTTTCTCGCGATTCTCTCACAAGTTTCGTGCCCACGAAACGTGTACGTCGCGTCTTGTTCGTGTAGAAATTTTTTTTTCCTTTCCTTTCCTTTTTTTTCTTTTTGACCTTTTGCGACACAGAGACAGTGGAGATTGACCGGCGGAACATAGACACGATCTGGGACGTTCGTTAGCATACTGATTCGAGCTCTCTCTCTCTCTCTTTTTTTTCCTCTCTCCTGGGACCAAAAGATGTCCGTGGTTGTCATTTTAACCATTTATCATCCACCTACCTTGAACATCAAAAATAATTTTTATCAGATCGTCCGTCCCCTTCCTAGAAATGTCAATTTTTCCATCAACTTCCATTTGTCTAAAACTCTGAAGAATTGTATATGTATAGTTCTAATCTTGATTGTGAAATTGAAAAATTTTCATGTTTGATGGTACTTAATTAAAGGAAAGTTTTTTTTGTCTGTGCACACAGAGATAAAAAGTTCAAACCTTCGCTCTCTTTCTCTCTGTCTTTCTTTTTTTTCTCTATCTATCTATTTCTTCTGATTTTTAGAAAGAAAGACTTTTTTTCTTCCTCTTTGGAAAAAAAGGAGAGAGAAAGAAAAAAGGAGAGAGAAAGAAAGAAAAAGACAGGGAAGCTTGAAGTTGAAGAAAATGAATTGTCGTTCCTTTTTTTGCAAGAAACCAAAGCCGATTATCGAATTAAAGACAACTTGAGAATCGATAGGAAAATATATTTATAAAAGCAAGAGGATTTAATTTACCGAGTGTGAAAATTATTTTTGTGAAACAAAGAGTCAGAGTCGATTTTTTGGGGGAGCATTAATATAATGTTTCGTTTTGGGTTTTTTGGTGTGTAAAAGTTGCGACCGGTTTTCTCTTTTGCGAAGTAAAGATCGAGGGACCGATTTCTGGTTGGCGCGACGGCGACCTGGTGAGAGAGGACGATCGGCGGGGCAAGATTATATATACAGAAAATATGCCTATATACGAGAGGCTGCTGCTGTTACTGCTGTTACTGCTACTAGGCTGTTGGCTTTCGTTTCGAAGCCAAGGGTCACACCCAAGGCTGCTCCCCCTTCATTTCCACCCTAACATGGAATCCTCAGACCCTTCTCGCTATATTTTCCCTCTTCCAAGATGAAACTGCTAGGAAATGAGGGGTGTATTTTTCCAACAGAAAACTCCAGTAGCACAACGATTACGAGTTTCTTCTATTATATATACGACTTCATTCATATATCTATATATAGACATATAGCAATCCAACACATATTGGACCTCTAGAAAAAGTCATTTTCAAACACTGATTGAAATCCTTATTTACTTTCGCCAAGACACTTTCACCGAAAAAAAAATATATATATATATTCCGCAAAGAATAATAAAGTAACATTCAATAACTAAGAGGGACAAAAACTTTCCGGATAATATAACTAATTGCTTTTCTTATATGAGCTACATAGGCGAAATTTCGAATCGTTTTGGAAAAATTTATATTTCAACAATTATGTGACTAAAGTTTCAAACGAAATTTTTTTTACCTTAAGTATTTTAGATAATTGCCATCCAAAAAGTAAAAATAATTGAAATTAAAGAATATTTAGTTTAGAACTGATTTGTTTTCATTTAATGAAATTTCTTTTTGTAAAGAAATGCAAATTAGAAGAAGTAAAAAAAATATATTGTCCTTTATTTCAACGTTCGAAACTTTAGGAATATCAACAATTAAAAAATAAATTTTTTATTTTCTCCTCTTTTTACAATTTACAATTTTTTTTTACAGTTGAGAAAAAATGTAAAATTGTCCCGCAGGGAAGATATGTAAACTGTCTGGAATTTCTGTGTGGCAGATTTCAATACTTCCGGAATAAAATTTACTGCATAGGGGCCGCGTATAAATTATGTAAGGCATTCTTTTGGACATTTCAAACCCCCCCTCTCTATTCACTAGTGCCATTTTTCTGTTGTTCCTGATCTCTACACAACTTCTTAAAAATGTACGTAATTTATGAACGAGATCTAATACTATCAAAATTTTATTGATTTGTACAACGTAACGAATTAAGTAGTTAACTACAGGCGGAAAAATTTTTTAAAGTAATTTTTATGTATTTTTTATTATTCAACATTGACTATTTTTAGAGTTTTCAAATTTTTCAGAAATATCTACTAAGATAAAGATATTTTTCACGAGTTTTAATTTTTGCTTCAGTAAAAAAAAAGTAAGAATTTCCATTAGTTGAAAATTATTTTTGACTAAAATTTTTCTAAGGAAAATTAAAAGTATTAAATGATATAGTGTAAGTTCATATTGCAAATTGGTAGAAATTGGTATAATTTTTAATTAGTAATTTTTTCTCATTCGCATAGGTGGAATTTAAGAAGAATTTTTTTATTTTTTTCTTATTTTTTATTAAAACTGTAGAAAAAAAATTAAAACTACAAAAGAAAATTGTAATATTCTGCTGAAAAATATAAAAAAATTTTAGTAATATGAAGTAGATAGTAGATACTAAATTTTTATTAATTTCGATTTAGTGAAAAATTAGTGATAATTGAAAAATTAATATTTTATATTATTAGTATTTTGAGAAAATAAAAATTTTACTAATTTTTAATTATTTTTCGCTACAATTTTTCTAAAAAAAAATTAAAACTACAAAAGAAAATAAAAATATTTTACTAAACTAAACAAAATAAAACTACTAAAAAAATCGAAATACTTGACTAAAAATTAGTAAATACTTTTTAGTATTGTGAATTAGTGCGTCTAAAATTTTTTAATAATTTTAAAAGATGAATTAGTAAAAATTGAGTATCTAATTAACGTTGGTAACAATTTTGGCTAATTTTCGGTCATTTTCTACTAAACCTTTGCTAAAAAAATTAAAACTACTAAAGAAAATCGAAATACTTGACTAAAAATTAGTAAATACTTTTTAGTATAATGTGAATTAGTGCTTAAAATTTTTACTAATTCAAATTTAGAAATGAGTGAGGAAATGAGGTTTTTTAATAAAACTTTATAGAAAAAAATACATAATATTACTTACTACTCTTAGAGCGAATTAATGACTCAATTTTTACTAATCTACATTTATAGAATTTATTATTTCCTTCGTCTTCCTAAGAATATAAAATTGAGACAAAATAGCATCAAAATTGTTGCGAAGCATTTTTTTCAATATTATTCAAAAATGATTTAAAAAGAGTATTAATTAACTGGCGCTCATCTGGATAACAAACAATTTTTTTCTTTTGAAATGCAAAAAAAACTTAGTGAATTCGTGTCGGTAGTTGCTGTTAATATACATGTATATAATAAAACAGCGATTAAAATCAGGAAATACATATAATGAGAGTTGAAATATTCAATTTGAATTTACAAAAGCAAAAGAGAAATGAAAATGCAATTTTCTCTCTTTCGCAGCAAATTTTCATATTTAATTAGAAACTCTCTTGTTTTGTTTCAACAAATATTGTCGGTATATATATATCTTTTCAATTTGTTATAACATCACACAAGTTTTACGTAAACTTCCACAACAGTAGATTATATTAAATTTCATCTCAAGATCCTCGAGAATCCCTTTAGTGTTATTAAACTTTCCTTTCTGTATATATTTAAAAGAAAACACTTTTTTTGTCTCTAAATTAAAATAGGGGTCCCGCACTCAAAAAAATGCTTTTTTAAATACCTCTCCCCTTTTTTTTCTCCTTCCTGCGTTCCTTTCTGCGGCTATTTTTCTCTGGATTGTGACAAATAGCTTGTACGTCCTGAAAACGTTGCTCATTTTTTGAATGGACGACATTTTTGAAATTTAAATGATTTATAGAAATGTATTCACTTCTATAAATCATTTCAATTTTTGTTTATAAATGGAAATAATAGTTTTGTATGATAATAATATACTAGAAATGATGAATAACAGTTAATTTTTGGTAAAAGAAAATTTATGAAATAGAAAGATAAGATCGATTGGAAAAGTTTCAATCGCCTGCAGACAAAAGAGAGAGAGAGAGAATTTTGCTGTCGCATGCCCGGGACACACGAATATATTTGTAGTGATTTCTGAAGTAAGAATTTGAAAGTGTGGTTTTTCGAGTCAAGTGGTTCGTCGTTGCATTGTTATAGCAGAGAGAGAAACGAGTCGACTCTGCGCTTTTTCTTTTCTGTTAAATTGAATTCGTCTATAAGCGGGAAAATTTGCTTGCGTTCGCTCAAGCACACCCGAGAAGCTCAAGAAGAAACTTTTCCTGGAATAATTACAACTTACTGCCTTCGACCCCGAAAAACCTCTTCACTCGGCCTTCCCTCGCGCTCGCGTCGTTTTTCAACTCTTACATAACTTCCAGTCCACGATTTCTTTCTTCATTTTCCCACAGCCACATTTACACTTTTCTTTTCTTTTTTTTCTTCCTTTTTTTTTTTGAAAAAATGTCTTCAAGTTTAAATGCACTTCCGTTTCAGATAAAGTGGAAATGCTTTCAAAGAACTTACTTCCCCTTTGTAGTAGGTTAGTGATTCGTTAATTGAGGACTTGGGAGAACAAAGTTATTCTATTTGCTTTATTCTCGGATCAATGAGAAACTTTCCGAGAGTTTGCGCGCAATCTAAATATAATATAAGCAAAAATAATTAAATTCTATTCTTTTTAGGGGAAAATATTCGACATTCAAAACAAAAATATAAAAAAAAAGAAAAAAAGGGAGAAGAGAGGCACCTTAAGAAGCAAATTATTATAAGACTGTCTTATATTTTTCCACTCATTAATAGTTTGCTTAAAAAAAATTTTTATTTAAAAGTAAATTGCCAAAAATAGTTCATTCAATTCAGTATTTCTTTCCAATTCGTTATTCTATAAATAATTAATAATTCATTCGGTATTTTACAAAAGATATCGCATTACGCGAAAAATCCGTCTACTTTACATAAATACAAAATAGACGATCGTTTAGATGGAATCATTTGCTTTCATGAATGTCCATAAACGACTCTTTATGATGCTTCTTTTCCCAATATACACACTATCGCAGAATAAAATATTAATATTCCCCCAAAATGAAAAAAAATTATCATTTCTTCTATACCTTTAATTCTATATTCAAATCCATCTGTTTTCTAAAAACGAAAAAAATACCTCGCATCGTTTTTCGTGAATTCTTTATACAAGAATAAATTTATCCCTTTCCTACCACATTATTCAGAATAAAAAAAATAACATTCTTTCTATTTCAAAAAAAAAAATAACTAAATATATTCATAATATGTACAACTCAATATAAATGTGACGTTCGATCAAAATTGAAAGTGAAAAATTATTCGACATGGAAAAAACGAAAAGACAAAAATTCGATTAGATTAAAAAACATGAAAATCGTTAATATAAAGACACCGCTATCTGTCAATTCGAAAATAGAATGATAAATAAAGGGAAAATTGTAGAAGAACTTTGGTTGTTTGAAAAGAGAATGAAAAATCGACAAAAAAAAAATGGAAAAGTGAAGAAACAAATATGTTTCTAGAAATAGAAGAAAAGATTGAAAAAAGGAAAAAATAAGACTGGAAAATAAATAAATAAAAGAAAAGATTGAAAAAAATAAAAGACTGAAAAAAAGAAAAAGTAAAGAAGACGAATAAGCGGGATAAATAAACGAAATAAAAGAAATAACTATAAAGGAAATAAATAAAGGATGTAATAAAGGAAATGATAAAAGTTGGCGAAGAGAAAGAAAATAATTTCTTATTGTTCCTTAGCGATATTAATTTCTCATATCATAAATGCACTGTATGACTGATAAGGGTTTTTTTTTATCTTTTGTTTTGAACACCTTTCCTTAAGTAACGTCCAGTCAGCATAACATAATACGAAGCACATACCATGACGATAAAGTGACAGGAAGTAAGATTAGAATCAGAGTATATAAACATGCCAATGGATCTTCGAAGAAATTCAATATATAAGATGTTTTTTACTCCATAATACGATTACCATATCATCAAACATTCCGTTACACTTTATCGTTACACTCTCATTTTAAATATTATATATATAATATAATAGATCACTTACTCCGATTCTTTCACTTTGATTCAATATATATATCTAATCACTATTCTTCATATCCGATGAGCAAACGGAAACTTTTTTCTCTCTTCTTCCTTATGATAAATTATCACACGCAGGTTATTAATAATTTACATAAATAGTGTGTATGGAATTCTCTCAATATTTGTAAATATATTTATACAAATTAGAATTTTTTATTTTTTATTAATAAGTAATTCACCTTAAAGGGAATTAAATTTAATGTTCTGAAATATTAGGTAGAATTTTGTAAAATACATTAATTTTGTTTTTTAAAGTTAATTACATTTTTATAAACAAGAAACTAAAAAATTAAAACTAAAAAATTAAAACTAAAAAAGATACAAAATTGATAAATTACTAAATTTTATTTATTTAAACGGGAAAATCCCTTTCGAACAAAATTACTCATAACCTAAAGGTATTAATTATACATTCAAATGCAAACGCATTTAAATTTTCTTGAAATCAGGTTAAAAATAATTGAAATTTTTTCAGCTTTTTTTGACCTTTCTGAAAATAATAGAGAAAAATTCGTCGCTACTTTTTGAAGAATAATTAAAATTTCCTATAATTATAGTGAAAATAAATGTAATTTTTAAATTTTAGAAATAAGTGATTGAAATTTTCTTAAACTTTATTAAAAATAATTGTAATTCGCTTAAAAATCAAATTAGCTGAATTTTGAAAGAATTACGTTTAAATACTTTGAAAATATATAATAATGATGAAATAAAAATAAATAAAAATTGTTTTAAATATAAAATAAATTTTCTAAAATTATATTAAAAATGATTGGATTTAATAAATTATTTTTTTATTTAAATTTCCCATTATTGTTTTGAAAAATTGAAATTCTTGAAAATTACCAAGACAAGTTTGTCAAGGTAATAAATTTGCGGTCACAATTGAATTTTCACCTAAATTAATACTGAAACAATTTTTATTTTCAAAAAATTCTATTAAAATTGATTCTTTTTTAATTTTTTGAAATAATTGGAATTCCCTAAAATTATATGGAAAATAATTTTTCATTCCTAAAATTTTTATCAAAAACAATTGAAATTGTATAGAAACAAGTAATTAATTTTTTTCTGAATTCTAATAAAAATAATTGAAATTTCTAAAGAATTTAATGAAAAATAATTGAATGCTTGAATAATATGATTGAAACTTTTTAGAATCATTTAAATTTCCTAAAATTATAGAGAAAATAATTTGTTTTCCTGAAATTTTTATCAAAAATAATTAAAATTTTAAAGAAGCAAGTAATTTCTATTTATTTTTAATATACTAAAAATAATTCAAATTTCTACAAAATTTTATGAAAGATTATTGAATAATAATTTGATTAAAAATTTATAAAATCATTGAAATTTTCTAAAATTATATTAAAAATAATTTTTGTTTTCCTAAAACTTTTATTGAAAATAATGGAAATTTTAAAGAACGACGTTATTTACTTTTTTTAAATTATATTAAAAATAAATTAAAATAACCCAAAAATTCTATTAAAAATAATTTAATTTTTGAAGAAATTGATTCGAATTTTGAAAAATATTAGACAGAAGTTCGTCATTTTAACTAATTTTTCGAATTAATAGAAATTTTCTACATTAATATTAAAAATGTTTAAATTTTCTTGTGAATTCAATTAAAAGAGAATTTAATTTATAAAAAGTTTAATTAAAATTGTTTGAAAATAATGCAGCAAAGTTTGTCATAGTAAATTTTTTTTAATTTACTTTTAAACTATATGTAAGTCATCCTTAAAGTTGAAAATTAGTTTTTTCTCATTTAAACTTTTCCTTTTTTACAACTCAACTTTTCTTAAAATGTAATAAATAGTAAATAAATAAATAAATAAATTGTTTAAGATGGCCACAGAAAAAGTCAAAATTCTGCCCCTACATCAGGAAAAATTCAGGAAAAGACAAAATCAAATTTCCATGGCAGTTCTGTCTGTTATTATAAGCAAAAAAAAATATTATCGCATATTAAAATGAGAATGAAGCTGTGCAATTAATTTGTCCATGAAAAGAGACGTATATTCGATATTAAAAAAAATAAAGAGAAGAAGAAGAAGAAGAAGAAACAAAAAGTAAAAAAAGAAAGAAACTCGAACTAATTTCCCGACGAATGGGGCAATTAATGTACCGAAGAGAAAATCCGTTTAGCGTCGAGCAGGCAAGCTCCTCAAGATAAATTGGTTTCGAGGGATTTCTAAAGCAGGTCCTACCGTCCTAGTGCCACTCGTCAGTGCGCGCAGGAAATTCGAGGGTGTGCGGGACCTTTTGTGACGGCAGCAAGGACCCAAAGACTTTTTCGGTAAACTTCAAAGCAAGATGTGCCATGAATGTCAACCGTGACATAACAATGGTCAATAGTCAATATCCCCCAATATTCTGCTTCGCTCTTTTCCTCCATACATATATATATATACCAGAAAAACATCCAGGGGGTTTGGTTTTGCTATGTCCTTGTGTGCGGATTTTTAATAGTTTTTCAAGAAATTCCATTTTACACAATTTCCAAAACACATTCAAGAAAGATGGTGCATTCCTTGTAAAGTCGAATGCGTCTGGAAAATTGATTTTTCTCATTTTCTTTAATCAAACTATGATTTACAGGTTGGGAGGAAGCGCAAATAATTTCAGGTAAATAAACTCTGTGTTAAGTAAACAAGTGTGGATTTTTTTTTCACCGCTCATTTTTCTCCTCCATTTTCTCGTTTGGTGCATGAAATTATTTTTCTCACATTCCATTTTCGAAAAATACTTGACGAAGAATTTTCACTATTTTTATATTTTGTAGAAGTAATTCGACATTTTCTATACTTGTTTTCAATGCGGAATATTAAAGCGTAGATTTTTTCTTCATAGAAGTGAGTAAATATTTGTAAATAACAATTTGGAGTAAAAGCATATCATTGAAAATGTTTGTGACTACTATGCTCTTTTGCTTTCCTTTAATTTTTTCACTAATTTTTAAATTATTTAGTAAATTTAATTATATTAATTAAATTAAATTAAAATAATTTAATTAAATTTAATTATCTAGCAAATCTTGTTGCTGTTATTATTAATAAGTAAATTACAATTTTTTTTATTTACAAATTAAAATTTTGAATTTACAAATTACAATTTTTTAATAATTTCATAATTAAAATTTTAAGAAAATCACTTATAGAGTATATAATAAATTATTATTGTTTATATTTTTAAAAATATTGTGCCTAATATAATTCTTCGCAAGAATTCAATTATTTTCATAAATAATAACATTCTGGTGATTTAAAATTTTTATCTACAAAATTCATTAATTTTCCAAACGTTTAATAAATTACTTGAAAAATATTCAAATATTTACTTTAAAACCAGAAATTTCAATTATAATCCCAAAATTAAATTATTTACATAAAAAAGAAATTAAAATAAAAAATTAAATTATTAAATGTTAAATAATTACATTCTAAACTTGAGTTAATTTGAAAAATTCAATTATTTTTCTAAAATTGTCTTTAAAATTTATTTTAAAAGTTTTATTATTTTCAAAATTCTTAACGAAATTTCTATTAAAATTTTCACTTATTTTCTATAAAAATTAGAAAATTACACAATTTATTTATAAAAAGTAAATTATGGCAATTTCTTAATAGAATTTTTGAATTATTAAATTACCTTTTAAAGAATTTTAAAAACTAAAATTTTTCAGAATTTTAAATACAAATTATTTAAAGAATTCAATTTTATTAAAAAATTTTGAATAAATTCTTCACAAAATTTTCATTTTTTTTATAAATAATAAAAGTCTTCAAAGAAATTCAACTATTTTCAATAGTAATAAAACTCTAAAGAAAATCAGTTATTTTTAATACAATTTTAATAAAATTTCCCCCAAAAATAGAATTATTTTTAAAAACATGAAATAAAATTCAATTATTTTCATAAATAATATAATTTTACAAAGTAATTCAATTATTTTTTATACAATTTTTATAAAATTTTTTAAACGAATACAATTAAGTTAAAAAAGGGGAAATAATTTTCCTTTTTATTTTTTTTATCCTTTTTTACTTTTTAATTTTGATTAAAAAATTTTATTAATAAATTGAATAATTATGTTCTTATGTCCGTTAAAATTTTGTCGGATCGTGAAAATCTAGGCTCTCAGCCAACGCTCACATCACGATGTGTTCACCAGTTCTCGTTCGATCACTGAAGTTAAGCATCGTTGAGCGCGGTTAGTACTTGGATGGGTGACCGCTTGGGAATACCGCGTAGTGTTGGCTTCATTTTTTTTTTTTTTTTTGCAATTTTTGTAAATAAATAAATAAAGGTAATTTTTTTTAAATAGAGAAGTTCTTGAAATTAGCTTCGGAGTTTGAGGAGCAAAAATACTATTTTTTCAAACGAAATTAATTTTTTTTATTACAAAAAACGGAATTATTTCTCGAAATATTTACTATTGTAGAAAAAAAGCCATTTGGAATTTTTTTAAAACTAATTTTCATCTCCAAAAAATGCAAGTTAATTTCTTTTCAACAATTATGCGATTATATAAATTGTTTTTTTTACTACGAAATATTACTAAAGTAATACCGTTTTCTTTTTCCTTCCACTACGCTTGATATGAAAATTTTTAATTATTTATTTATGTTATTAAAAGTTTCATTATTGTGATATTTTTACTTTATCACTACACTGAGAAAACATTATACTTAAATGAAATACAAAAATAATGTTAGATAATTTTGTTTAATTGAATTTAGTTTGTAAGTTTAATTTCAATATATAGAAAATATCTACTGCATTGATTCAAAAGTATTATTTGCTTTAATTATAATTATATTTAATTCAAAACTTATTTCCTGTTTTTGATTTAAACAAAAAATATGTTTAAAAAATTTATGTTTGAATTAAACATAAAAGTTGACTACAGAACAATTTAAAATCAATGACAATTTATCTTTGATTTAAATATGTAATCTCTTAAAATGAATTAGGAAATATGTTTGAATTATTAAAATTACTATTATTATTATTATTATTATTACAATTATTAATATTATTATTATTGGAGAAAATGAATTCGAAAAAACTGTCGAAGAAAATTCTGAAAAGTTATTTGCTCTCGGATTGGTTCTATATGATTTTTTTCCCTCAAGCCAATTAAAAAGTGGACTTTTTTTTGAAGTTTTCGATAAAGGTAGTAGCCGAGTTGGAAACATCAGCAGTTTCCTAATCAGCCGAGCAGTTTACTATCCATTCTTGGATCGAAGTTCACGGCTCGTTAACCTACACCTTCTTCCAGTTCATTCGTATCCTTGTACATATATATAGATATATATATATCGACTACCGGATCTCACGAGTTTCGTTTCAAACTCAAAAAGAAGAACCGTAACAGGAACGTTAAAGTTTACAGATCGCCATTGCGATTCGACCTTAAACTGCATCCTCCCTACAGTCTCCTTCTATTTCCTTTAAGTTTTTCTCTTTACTACAAAGTTCCGGCCGCATGTGGTGAGATATAAAACTTTCCCTTGTGACTTCCGAACTTTTTTCTCTTTCTCTCTCTCTCTCTATATATATAACCACAGGACTATATAGAAGCAAGTTTTGCAGTCGATCGACTTTAGCAGGTCATCCTTTTGCCATAGTGAGTGAGATCAAAAAGATCTATTGTCCAAACTGCATACCAGAAAGTTAGTCTTGTCTCAGATTAAAAAAAAAATATGTCTAAACGAAATTTTTAACTCAACAGGGGGCAGACTGTGTGTTTGAATCATCGAAATTCAAAAAATAAAAGGAAGGGAGAAGAATGAAATGTCTACATCTGGTGGATGACTTCTTTTCAAAAAATATGTCTGGCATTTTTCATTTTTCTCGGATTTTAAGGAAGTTTGCAAACATTTTCGGTTCATCAAAAGGAAGCACAAGGTTTTGATGAAGCACAAGGTTGACGATGACGACGATGGACAAGACAAGACAGAGAAAAAAAGAGAGACAGAGAGAGAGAGAGAATCATGCTGAGAGACTATGACCTCCCAAATAGTCGATATCTCTCAAGTGGCCTCGGAAAACTTTTCTTTATGGGGGAGAGAATATTCTGGATAATTGGTGTATTATAAATGAAGTTGTATTGGTTTTTGGGGAAAATTTCAGATAAAAGTTGCCGCTTGTAAAAAAAAATTTTTCAGCATGTGGCGAGAGACAGGATATCTTGTCTAGTGTTTGATAATTTACCGTAAAGGACTCAGTGTTAAATAGGCGACCCTTTTTTTTCTTTCCTTCCCCCCAACATAAATACCGTGCAAGGTCCATTTAAAAACTATTTAAAGATTAGAAGTTTGAGTACATTTTTTTGGTTCGTTCTGTCTTCTTCTTGTTGATTTTTTTTATGGAAAAGTTTTCTTCGAATTGATAGTGCTGTCAAAATGATGGTAGGATGAGTAAAAACTTTTTCTTATCTTGAGTATTTGTTTCCGATACATTGCCCTATCAATGGTCAGTGTTTGATTTTATGGGAATTTGAACTTTCTTTATGGTGATCTCGTATCGTTAAAAAACAAGGAATCGCTTTTTATTAAAGTGGATTTTTGGTTCTTGGATTTTTCTTCAAAAATCAACTTTGACTTCTTTTTAAAAAATTTCGCCTATTTAAATTTGACTTATTTTCACGAATTTTGACTCATTTTCACACGAAATTTTGATTCATTTTTCACAAATTTGGGATTATTTTTTTGAAATAATGGACTTTTCTTATAAAACTTACGATTTTTGGAAGAACTGATTGTTGAGGATTTACTCACCTGTAACAAAAAAATATGGAATTGATTATTTGTCTAGAATAAAGAATGACAATTAGTAATTAATGGCTGTTACTTAAATTAATTAATTGATAAACAAGAAACTGAATTTGAATAAAAATGTTTCATAAATTTCGAATTTTTAAATTAAGTGGAAATTTTTTTTCCCACTCAAATTTTAGTACAAAAGTTTATTTCTATTTGCTAAAAAAATTAATTCTTAACAAAATAAATCTTAAATTTGGCTTAAGAAAACAAACTTAATTAATACAATATTTCGTTATTTGTAAAATAATGTAGAAAAAAATTAGGAGGGAAATTTTATTCTATTCGAATGATCAATATTTTTAGTGAAATAAAAAAATAGTGTTCCTGTAAAGTTTTCAACGTTCTCTTGTTTAAACATTCGAAATTTCTGTATAATTTAATTTTGCTTCATCTGTGAATAAAATTTTTACTATTTTTTACTAAGAATTTGACCGAAAATTCAATATTTCCAAAAATTATCTAAAGAAAAATGCGTCATAAATTGTTATTAGTGAAAATTAATTGCTAAAAAATAATATCAGCAAATAACTAATAAACAATTAAAATACTTCTGATTATGAAAAATATGTTAGCAAAAAAATATTAATTATAAAATTGAAATTTTTGCCAATTCATAAAAAATCGTACAATTATATTTAAACTTAGTTTTCAATTTTTTCTATTGTTATGTTGTTGTGAAAAGTTATTAAAAATTAGTAAAAATGTTCTTTAATTTAAAGTAGCGTTCGAATTTTACTAATTTTAAACAAAATTCTTGTGTTGCAGTTTTTTTAGTAAAATTAAAATGTTTAAAAAAAATGACAGTAAAAAGCGACTAATTAAATAATAAAGTTTTATTGACTCTAAACAATAGTCTTACTAATAAAATCATTATTTTCCAATTATGAATTATTAATTATCTTTTTACTAAATATTAGTCAACAAATTTTTTGAATAGTCAAAATTTTCTTTCTAAATAATTAATAAAGAATTAAAAAGTAAGCCACTTATTCTAATTTGTACAAATTTTTACTAATTTTCAGTATTTTTAAAATTCATAATTTATTATTGATGTATTATTTAGTGATTTATTATTTATTTATTTAATTCCATTTAATAATTTTCTTATCTACTCTTAACTCAAAAGTTATTTACTTTATTTTACTTTTACTTACTTATTATTTGCAGGAGTTATTTACAAATTTTTGAAAATTGTAAATAGTAAAAATTATAATTAGTGCAAAATTATAACTAATAAAAATTTGCAGTTTGTAAAAAGCGATGAGTAATGAATTATAAATACTAAAAAATAAGAAGAAGAAGAAAGTTACAACTAGTAATCATAATTAGTAAAAACTTAGAGTTAATAAAAAGCGATGACTAAGAAATTAAATAAACTAAAAAATAATAATTACAAATTAATAATTAGTGAATTAAAGTAATAATTCCAAAATAGCAATTAGTGAAACAAAAAAAGGAATAATTAGTGGATAGAAATAATAATCACTAAAAGAAACGAAATAATAAAATTCAAAAAGAAGGAACCAAAATATTATGAAAGCCGAAAAGATCAAATATTTCCCTTCATTTGATCCTTTTTGCTGTCCCCCAAGAAAGAATAATTTTCAGCAAAATTGTACATAGTATAAAGAAAAAGGGAGAAAAAAAATCCCAATCTCGTAGATTCACGATACTGTTACACTCGTGGGTCATGATCATCAATTTAATACACTAAATCATAAATTCATTGATATCAAGTTCAATCTATATAAAAAAAAGTAAAGTTAGAAGTAGAAGGAGAAGAAGAAGAAGAAGAAGAAGAGATTTTATCGTCACACAGTTACAAGTGGCACCTGTGGTGTAACTTTCTGGTTTTTGTGGGAGGTAAAAAAGACAGATGGTGTCCTGCAGGGGGAACCAGAGAGTGAAAGAAGTAAATCTACATCTAGGATAAATTCTGTGGGTGCGCAAGAGAGAAGTAACCCGATACAACGGGAGATTTCAGAATGAGATTTAATAAATGCTCTATGTGCACACATACACAGGTAGAAATTCACGAACATATAATATGGCGAATGCTTGGTACCATATAGAAGAAGCGACATCTTAGCACCCACAAAAGCCTAAGGAGAGTCTAAGGAGAGTCGGATTTCGCCCAAGTTCTCAATTCTGTATCTACGCTGTCGTCTTTTAACGAATCTCTCTCTCTCTCTCTCTCTCAATTCCTCTCTCATCGTACACTAACGTCGCTCTCAAAAAGGACCAGGGGCTTTACTTCTTTTTTTTTTCTTCTTCTTCTTCTTCTTTTCCTCTATTGAAACCTTAATCGTCTTTTCGCGCCACCAGCTCTCCCTTTCCAAAAGATACAAAAGCCGGATGAATATTGGTAAATTGAATTTCCGGGAAAATTTTGATCGCACGAATAATGGTTTGCAATGAGAAAAATAAAAAATGAGAGAATAGAGAGAAATGAAAAGGAAGGGAGAAAAAAAAAATTTTTTACCAATGGACATTTAATTTTAACAAAATGCCGACTTTTCTCTTTCTCTCTCTTTTACAATGTCGAACGAAAAACGATTTTCAAAATTAAAGGATTAAATGTTTTTTTTTGCAGTTGACAGGGAAGTTAATATTCCATTTATTGCGAGAACAATTTTCCCATGTGAGCGTAATTTATTGACAGAAATTTAGAAAGAAAAATTTCCAGATACAATATTGTAAAATTGAAAGAGTTTCTTTTTCGTATGGAATACATTTATCTTTGACGAGATATTTTTAAATTCATGTAACCCATATATTTTCTCAGTTACACTCTCCAGAGTTCTATTAATAAACTATTGGAACGGAAGATTGGAATTAGAAACTTCGAGAATTATTCTGTGCATTCAGAACAATTGTTATCAATATAGTTTGGGAATAAATTTTGCCAGAAGGAAAATATTTTCACGTTCATAAAATATTTAAAGATAAGTGTTTGAATATTTCTATCAGTTGTATATTTTTTATTTCATTAAAAAATGAAACTTTCAGTCGACTTTCTTTTTGATTTTATATTATTTTTTTATAAGGCATTAAGATTATTATTTTTATTATTATTTAATTATTTACTACTAACAATATTATTATTTACCTTTCGCGACTAAAATTGAATCGAATTGGCTCACAATTGGTAAGTAATACTTATACTCCGCTCACTTTGTGTCACTTGTGAGAGAACTTTCATGCCATCTGGACGACAACCGAGAGAATTATAATGGCGCGAAATTCAAACTTAAAAAAATTAAAAATAGAAAATAAGTGCAAATTATTCATTTACCGAAATATTTTTAAAACAAACCAATTTTTTTAAGTTCTATTAATGCAAAACAAAACAAGCTTGGAATTAGAATATTCGGAATAATTTTATGCATATTATTTAAAAAAAATATTACTATATCAATACGATGAGAAATAAAATCGCCAAACAGGAAACAAATTTAGGTCAATGAATTCAGTTTACAAATTCAGTAAAATAAATTCATTCAAAACATTTTCCACTTCATATGAAAATATTTTTCTTCCACTAACAAAGAATCTCTATGCACAGCATTTTACCCCCATTCCAAAGATTACCCATAAAAAAAGATTTCTACATCATAAAAAGAACTCTATTAAAAAAAAGTATAATTAAAAAACAATCTGAAAAAAACCCCCACCTCTTTATAACAACTTAAAAACTATATTTTTATACTCTACATAAATAAAAATGATCCTGCCACGGAAAAAACCAATACTTTATAAGCGGCTAAAAAAACAAGAAAAAAAGACGAATACAAAATATAACGAGTAAATAACGTTTCGTAAAAAAAATTCTCTGCGTATACATTTTGTTCGAATGATTTTTTTCACAGAGAAAAGAAGTAAAGAGGATAAATAAAAAAAAAATACCAGTGAAAAAAGTTTCACGTTTCGCAAAATAAAAAAAAAAAAAAATTTATGTAAAAAAATTCCCAATGCTTGTTAATGCAAAACATACGTTCCCGACAATTCAGTATTGGATTCGCGCCGCGTGAAATATGAAATCGACTCAATAAAATTTGTTATCTGGCAACTTTACGAGACTTCCATCTAAAAATTCACTTCTGACTAAAATGAAATTTAATATTCAATTTTATGCACAAACGGGTGTTTACTTATATGCGTGCATACACACACTTCTGGATATTTAAAATTTCTATTATTTCCAATTCTCAAAGGTAATCAATGTAAATGAGCGTGAAGAGAGAGACAGGAAGAGAAGAGTTGAAACGAGATGGCAAAAAAAAGATGAAGAAGGAGATGGAAAAAGGTGAGAGAAAGATGCAGAAAAAAGGGAGAGAAAGGGAGATGGAAAAAGAGAGAAAGAGAGACAAAAAGAAAAACGAAAAGAGAGAGAAAGAGCGTTGAAAAGAAAGACGAAAAGAGAGAGAAAGAGCGATGAAAAGAAAAACGAAAAGGGAGATGAAAAGAGAGAGAGAAAAAGAACGATGGAAAGTGAGAGAGAGAAGGAAGAAACGATAAAGAGACACACGTGAGAATGAAAGAAATAACAGTGTAAAAGCGCGTAAATACATCGCAGAAGGAATCGTCTTCCTATTTATATATTTGCGCATGGTAATAAAGCCGTAGCATGAATGCGCGTAAATTTGACAAAATATTATGGTTCGTTCGCCGTATCGTTTTGCCGGGAGGCAAGGTGATCACGAGAAAATTTACTGACATGTTGGTCCCATCTTAACCCCCTGTACCATGATTCTAAAAGCTTCGCGTAAATTTATGAGACCCATTGCGCGGGTTATACGCGCGCTTGTAACACTGAGAATCCGAAGGAGATTCGATTAATTCTTCACGTAAAAAACGGGGTAAAAAAGAAGAAGAAGAAGAAGAAGGAAACTTCACTTTCATTGCTAAAGTCCGCAATGTACAAATTTCATCATTATTTCCGTGTTCGACAAGGCAAAAATATTCTACCTGCGCCAAAATTAATAATTATTAATAATTAATATTGTATTATATTATATTTTATTAAATTATATAATATATAATTAATAATTACTATTAATTTAAATAATTAAGAATATTTAAATTTGAATTTCGCGCCATTCTAACTCCGTGCGTTGCCGTCCAGATGGCATGAAAGTTCTCTCACAAGTGACACGAAGTTGACAAGATATATGTATCAGTGTCCATTGATTAATAATTCGGTTTAATTTTGGTCACCCAAGATAAACAATAAATTATATTGTTAATAATAATCATAATGATAATCTTAACATAAATAATTTACAAAATTCATAAATTAATGAATCTGGTAACTTATTCGAATTAAATAAATAAATTAGAAGTAGAAACAAAAAAATTCTGTAATTAATTTCTTATTTTTGATTTTTTAAATTTGAATTTCGCGCCATTATAACTCCACGCGTTGCCGTTCTGATGGCATGAAAGTTCTCTCACAAGTGACACGGAGTTCACAGAATATAAGTTTAAGTGTTCATTGATTCACAATTTTGTTCAATTTTAGTCGCACAAGATAAATGATAATATTGTTAATATTAAAAATAGAGAAAAAATAATAATAATAGAAATATTAATACTAATTATAATAATTATAACAATAATAATAATATTAATAAAAAAAAATATGAACATTATAATAATAATGCAACATGGATAATTAAAAATTAATATATTAATAAATTTGGGAACTTGTAATTAAATAAATAAATTAGGTGTAGAAAAGAAAAAAAGAAATTTTTGTCATTTATTTCTTGTTCTTGATTCTTTAAATTTAAATTTCGCGCCATTCTAACTCTGAATTGCCGTTCAGATGGCATGAAAGTTCTCTCATAAACGAGGTAAAGTGGACAGGGTATAAGTATCAATGACTTATCGAGAGTTAATTATAGTTTGTTTTAGTCACACAAAGTTGAAAATTATTTTATTAATAAGGATAATACAAAGATAATAATACTAATGATAATAATACTAATGATAATAATAAACTTTTTTTTCCTACGACATCATCAATCCTCCAAAATTCGACTTATAACCAACTTCACAAGATAATAAAAATACAATGCGATGTTTTCAATGGTATAAAAAATAAAATAATATAATCAGCAGTAATCATATAATAATTAGTCATCTACTTAATATTATTCGAAGAGTTTTACAATCCCAAATCCGTTAGCAAAATATTGCCAATAAAAGTCAGCCTACAATACCTTCAGTCCCCTCATAATTATTATTTCCAATTAGTTATCAAGCGATCATAGAATTTATTCAAATTCAAAGAGATCCTTAAATTCCAAACTGCGTTTCCTTTATTCTCAATTTTCATCTTTACCTCTAGAAAAAAAAAATATTCTCTATTCCATTGAAATTAATAATCCATTAAAAATTTCTTCACGATCAATTTTTAGTATAATGGGAGAGGGAGAAGCAGATTTTCAGACATTATATTACTCCCCAAAGAATGAATATAACTGGCAATGCTAATTATATATTTAATCAGAGGCAAAAAGAGCGCGCGCGCACAGGTAAATCAATAAAATATAGAGCAGTAAATATTTCATGTATTTTTATACACTGACAGATTATTAGCCTAGACCTGAGAGGATTTTTTTCTTCTCCCTCCTGCTGATTGAATATAAAAAAGGAGATAATAAAGAGTGAATTTTAATAATAAAAAAACCGAAGAAAGAGAATACATAAAGTATAGAAACTGAGGAGAATATGGAATCCTAAAGAAGAAATGTAAATAATGGGATAAATGTAGATGAATTTTGTTGCGAGGGAAATTTCCATCGAATATATATTGAATCGCAAACGAGATTGTCGATTTGGGATAAAGATCAGGGAAAATGGAAAGTACAAAAGAGCAAAGAGGAGTCTTTCTTCCGCTGTTTTTTAACGTGCGCATTTCGCGTATATAAAATATAACCTCACGACAAATGTTTTCTGCCACGTGGGGATCAGTGTTATATACTCTTTTTTTATGTATGTTGTTCCTCCTATCTCATGCATTATTTAAAGTTCAAGGAACCAGTGTGTTATTTTCATTTTTAGCATATTTTCATATTTAAATGTCGTCGTCGTCTTCGTCGTCGTCGTCGTTGTTGTGAAAAGAGACTTTGATCGACGTTGAATGGACATCGTGGCTTTCTTTCGTACACCCTATAAATATATAGGTATCTCCGTTTATGGTGGCTTCGAGTGGCAACTGCCAACCGGAAGAGTCCTTCGTCAAGCATATATACCCAGGCCAGGAAGAAGAGTAAAAGCAGGAAGAGAGAAGGAGAGAAGAAAACGTCAGTAGGAATGAGATATAAAAACGATAGAAAAAAAAGGACGAGGCAAAAATAAAAATAAGAGGAGAAGAAAAAAAAATGCGAAACGGAAATAGAAATAAAAGAGGAGACTTGGGGCAAAAAAAAACGACAAAGATGGAGAAAACCGATATTTTAGTGTATTAAATGTACGGAGTGTTCTTCCTTTTTTTCTTGTTTCATTATATCAAAATATTTTTATTTAAGTTATTTTTTCTTCTTCTTCTTCATTTGCGACGAGAAAACTATTCTTTAAAAAAAAGAGATGTTTTAATTGAGGAAATACTTTTCGCTTCGCAGGGAAATTAGATTTGAAAATTTGTATAATATGTCCTGTAGAATAAAGAGGGGAGAAAATATTTCTGTGAAGAAAATTATATTTTATAGGTAAAGATGGATTTTTATTTTTAGTGGAGAAATTAAAAAAAACGCTTTTGTTTCTTTAGGAGAATTTGAATTTCGCGCCGTTCTAACTCCGTGCATTGCCGTCCAGATGGCATGAAAGTTCTCTCACAAGTGACTCGGAGTTCACAGAATATAAGTATCAGTGTTCATTGACTCAAAATTTTATTCATGTTTAGTCGCAGAAGATAAATAATAACATTGTTAATATTGAAAATATAGTAAAAATAATAATATTTAGAATAATTATGTTTATTTTATTGAGTGGGTAATATTGATTAATTAATACATTGACTAATAATTCGGTTCAATTTTAGTCACCCGAGATAAATAATAAACTATATTGTTAATAATAATAATAATAATAATAATAATAATAATCTTAACATAAATAATTAAAAATGCATAAATTAATGAATCTGGAAAGTTATTCTGCTTAAATAAATAAATTAGAAGTAGAAACAAAAAAATTCTGTAATTGATTTCATTTTTTCGATTTTTTAAATTTGAATTTCGCGCCATTATAACTCTGCGAGTTGCCGTGCAGATGGCATGAAAACTCTCTCGCAAGTGAGACTGAGCGGACAAGCTATAAGTAGAAATGACTCTTTGAGAATATAATTACATACAATTTTGATTTCAAGTTCTTAAATTCTCTGAACGTTTACTTCTAAATTAATGTAAATAATAAATTTTTTTACTCCCATTTTTTTGTTTTGAAATTTGAAACTTTTGACTGAAAACAAAGTTTGTAATTGTTTCCAATCGGAAATGGATTTATAAGCACTCGATCTATATAGACGTTGAACCAAAAATAAACCAACGAATATTTCGTGCATTTTGAACGGGAGAAGAAAAAAGTACGATGACTGCTAATTTAAACAAGAATCTTTCCGCTGACTTTAGCCTGGCATTTAAAACGAATTCCAAAAATAGAAAATGAAAACTTTTGCAATTCTCTCTCTCTTTTTCGCTCGACATGTGTCGATTCGATTAAAACTCGGGTGTGAATAACGGAGCGGATTGCTTCTCTGCTTTTCCTCCCGGTACATACATACATACATACAGAACACACAAACTTTTTTAAGAACACGTGAAGATTGTAGAAAAACCGAAAAAAAGAAGGAAAAAAACCAGTATATAACTGTCATCGAGTGGGACAAAATCTGTCACGAAATTGAACATTCAGCCCTGATCTCTCTCTCTCTTTTTCTCTCTGAGCTCTTTCTCTCTTCTCGGAGGTCCGACTTCTGCATTTCGAATCTCCCCCTTTTTTTCTCGATCTCTATAATACCCGGACACGAACTTCACCAAACACCTACTTTATCGATTCATCATCTTCTTCGTGCCTTTAGTTTCTTCCCCTGAGTTTCTTTTTTTGTCTCTCCTCCTCCTCCTCTTTTTTTTGTTCTTATTTTTCTCGTATGTGTACATACACTGCACCCTATCGTGAAACTAACATCTTCAGAGCCAAATGCTTCATCTTCTTTTCTCATTCCATGCGCCATTTTTCTCTTTTTTTCTATTGCTTCTGCTTTTTTGTTTCTTTCGTTCTTCGTTCATTTTAAATAGGAGAAACTTTTCAAAAATGAAAATTGTCTGATTTGGAAAATTTTCAGCTTTACTCTAAACAGTCGACTTGTTTTATTCTTTTTATTAAAGAATTATATTTATTTTCTTTATTCTTTTTCGTTTAAAAAGAATTTCTTTCTCACTCTCTTGATTGTTTACAATTTGAACAATTTATTTAATTTAACTGAATTATAATTACTTTAATAATTGTTTATTCGAAACGAATAAAATTTTGCTCTCTGCGTATACTTATACTCCTAGGATTTTGTCTCGTTTACGAGAGAGTTTTTACGCCATCTGGACGGAAAGCCCCGGAGTTAAAATGGCGCGAAATTCAAATTACAATCAAGTTTATTCTTGACGGGTCAAGAAAAAAGTATTCTAAAAAATGTTTCAGAGTGTAAAGGATCGTCGCAAAAATGTTCTTCAGCAATAAAGAATAAATATAAGATAATTTCATGGAGGGGAAAATGAATATGCTTTTAATTACCGTGAAAAGCGAAGGGGGCGGGAGGGGGTGAAGGTTTACGTTGTGTTATATATCGATTAAATGAAAATGTGCCCGTGAAACTCGAGATGGAATAAACTGTTACACGATACCGCATCGCTTCGTGTCGAGAAATAAGAATTTCGCTCTACCCTCTCGAAGACGACTAACGCCTGAAAAGCACGCTCGAAAAATGGAAATTTGAGATCCGTGCGCCCCTATATATGTATAATATACTGAATTCTTCTTTTTTTTAATAGAAAAATATATCTGCCGATGATTTACTAGAAAATTCAACATGACATTTAATATAACAATGAGTTTCTATTGTGGCTTGTTTTCTGTTTTTTTTATGTTCATTCTTAAACCGCACAGGTAGAATATAAGGTACAACTGCACTTTTTCACTGTCTCGGCAATTTTATTTTATTTTCAATTCAACTTAGGTATATACGGAAAATTAGTTATTTATTTTTTTCCAGAATTATTTTATTCCTAACTTTTGAATATTTCGGTTTATGTTCTATGTTTTATTCATTGTAAGCCAAGTTTACTGTTTAAAAAAAATTAGGTTCTTTTGCTAAATTTTTACTTATGTTTATTATTATATAATTATTCATTGTAAGCCAAGTTTACTATTTAAAAAAAAATTATGTTCATTTGCTAAATTTTTAATTATGTTTATTAAAATATTTACTTTCTGCCTGATTATATTTTTTGAATCGTAATTATTATTATTATTCCTAATATTCTTATTTTCACTCTATTTTTAATATTAACAATATAATTATTTATCTTGTGCGACTAAAATGGAACAAAATTGTGAATCAATGAACACTTAAACTTATATTCTGTGAACTCCGTGTCACTTGTGAGAGAACTTTCATGCCATCTGGACGGCAACGCACGGAGTTAGAATGGCGCGAAATTCAAATTTAAAAACCAAAAATAAGAAATTAATAACAGAATTTTTTTTTGTTTCTAGATCTAATTTATTTATTTAATTCGAATAAGTTACCAGATTCATTAATTTATGAATTTTTAAAATTATTAATGTTAAGATTATCATTATTATTATTAGCAATATAATTATTTATCTTGTGCGACTAAAATTGAACCGAATTGTCAATCAATGGGCATTGATACTTATATCCTGTCAACTCTGTGTCACTTGTGAGAGAACTTTCATGTCATCTGGGCGGCAATTAACAGAGTTAAAATGGCGCGAAATTCAAATTCAAAAAATTAGAAAAAAGAAATAAGTAATAAAATTTGTTATTTTTTCCTATTTTGCTTCCAATTTGGAAACTATAATTATTATTATCGACACCTTGTATATTGTTTTAATAAATAAAGAACGTCCTATACGATTGTTGGATTAGATTTCAATAAATAATCACGAAATACTTGCTTAGGTTTTATAATATTACTCTCTTCATTTTGTTTTCTCTTCCCTTGTGTGTATAATTATTCACCGAAGTCATTTATCTGTAGTAATTAAAAAGACCTCTTTAAGATTATTTTTTTCCTTACGGAGAAACATTATTTTTTTTACACTGCAGATTTCGGAATAGAAATTAGGTAATCAATTACGAGTGACTTCTACGTTGTTGTTCCTCGCTTATTCTTTGAATTCGAAACTGATGGAAGAAAAGGATAAGAGTGGAAGGATTCGTGCTGAACCTTGCACAGGCGAGGATTCATTTAGATTGCTCAGCGGGGTACGACACGACGATCGGAACGGGTTAGGAGTGTCCCAAGAACTTCGGGAGTATAGAAAAGGTTCCTTTATAAAGAAAAGAAAGAGAGAGATAGAGAAAAGGGTCATACGAAAAATAAAAAAGTGGAAAAAAATCAAAGACGAAAGATAGAGAGAGAGAGAGAGAGAGAAAGAGATGGAGAGAGTTAAAGAGAAAATAGGGGTGGGAGGTCAAAATAAGGAAAAAATGAAAAAGAAAACAGTGAAAGAGAGAGGGAGGAGGAAAAGACTTGGTCCGTAAGTCCCAACACGGACCCGTGTTCACTGTACGCCACACGCTGAGTGACTTATGACGAACGATACTTTCAACGTTGCTCCATACTGACAAGCACTATTTCACTTATTCATATGCCAAAAACATTTTTTAACTCTTTCATCCCATTTTAAAAAGTAGAAGAAATTTATGAGACAGCAGAAGCGTTTGGATATGTGCTTATAGGAGAGCGATTTTTATTCCTCTTCTTCTTCGTCTTCTTCTTCTTTACTTTTTGAATATAAATATTTCTTCGCAATATTACACTCATGTCGAGCGTCTATAATTTTCATATAAAAGTCGTGGGAACTTTTTTATTTTTCATATTTCAGAAAACGAATTAATGATGTTGAAGGGAAATTGAATTTTTTAAATTTGAAAACGAAATCACATTTTTTTATATACAGAAAAAATTTTACAAAAAATATTTTTATGCTGCAAAAACAATTAAGTTTTTATGCGGTAGTTGGTTTTTACAAAAAAAAAACACCTCTCAATTATTTCTTCATATTTATAATCTACAAAAAAAGTATGAAATCCATGAATTAGAAAACAGAATACTTGAGTTAAGATGAGCAAACTTATATCCCTGCTCTCTTTTCTACAAAAAAAGCAGACTTTACGCGAAAGAACATTTCCACGCGAAGAAAAGTTCGATAAAATGAATTCGTGATTTTAAAAGAAGAATGTTTGAAACTCAATTTTTAATTTTGAACAGACATGGGTAAAAATTCAGTCTGTACGGCGCGCGGAATCAGTGGAATGGGAAATCACCAGAAGTTCTTAAAAGAGGGAAGAAAGAGTGAGTGAGTGAGAGAGAGAGAGAGAGAAAAAAAGAGAGAATCAAATAGTGAATCTACCATTCTTCACGCGCCGAAAATTCTCCGTCGAGAATATCTTATTTCAAGAGAAAAAGAGAGAGAGAGAGAGAGAGAGAAGAGGGTTTTTTTTTGAGAAAGGGGTGAGGAGAGGAAGGTGCGTTGGAGAAGAAAGTGAGAAAAGAAGCGGTTGATTTGTGTCCGAAACCACGTCTACAGCAGGATTCACAGTGGATGGTGCGCGGGTGGAATATCAAGCGATTTGACACTGCTATTATATACCGATTCTGTCCGATATCTCGCTTTTCTTTTTTTTCTATTTTCCTTTTTTTTGTCTTCTTTTCCTTTCCCTCCCCGCTTTCCGTGTCTCGACAACGTTTGCTGCGATAAACGTTAATCCCAATGCTACACAGTTTCCCGCTATTTTTGCCAGACTAGCAAAACTCATTTTTTTCATTTATACTTTGCGATGAAAATGAAAAATTTTGTTTTGTTATTGATTCATCTGATTTTTCTTTCTCGGGGTATTCTCTTGTTGTTTATATTTGACTTATTGTCTGTTCATGATTCCCGATCGTTGATATAATTTTTTTCATCTGTTTTTATTTTTTCAGTAAATTATATAAATTTGAATTAATCTTCCAGCCTTAATATTATTATTATTATTAATTAATGTATTATTATGGTTGTTATTATTATTATTAAATTATTTGTATTATTAATATTATTAAATTATTGTTATTATTATTATTATTATTATTATTATTATTATTATTTTTGTATCATTGTTATTACTATTGTTTTTATTATTGACAACATAATTTATTATTTACCATGTGAGACTAAAACTGAACCGAATTGTCAATCAATGAGCACTGATACTTATAACCTGTAAACTCCGTGTCACTTGTGAGAGAACTTTCATCTGGACGGCAACGCATAGAGTTATAATGGCGCGAAATTCAAATTTAAAAAAAATCAAAAATAAGAAATTAATTACAGCAGTTTTTTTTCTACTTATAATTTATTTATTCAATTAGAATAACTTTCCAGATTCATTAATATATGGATTTTTAATTATTGATGTTAAGATTATTATTATTATTACTATTAAAAATATAATTTATTGTTTATCTTGAGTGACTAAAATTGAACAAAATTATTAATCAACGTTATTAGTAATCAATATTTATCAATCCAAAAAATAAACATAATTATTATATAATTAAAAATATTAATATTAATTATAATAATGATTATTTATTTTGAATCATAATTATTATTCTTCCAAATATTATTATTTTTACTATATTTTTAATATTAACAATGTAATTATTTATCTTCTGCCACTAAAACTAAATAAAATTGTGAATCAATTAACACTGATACTTATATCCTGTGAACTCCGAGTCATTTGTGAGAGAACTTTCATGCCATCTGGACGGCAACGCATGGAGTAAGAATGGCGCGAAATTCAAATTTAGGAAAAAAAAAGAAAGTAATGATTTAAAACAAAACATTTTTCAGACTCATTTTGTCAAATTATGCTCTGTCCATATTTTATTTCATCAAAGCTCTTATTCCTATAAAGAGAGGGAGAAGAAAAAATAAAAATCGTAAAGAAAAAATAAGAACATAAAAACTAATCGCACCTTTTCGAATATTTATTCAACAGCAGTTGGAGAAACTATTTATCTTTCATTTTATAAAAACAACAACGAGGTTAAAAAAATCATGTTGTATTTTTTCTCTATTATAAGAATTATATACAATCTTTGATCGTTGAAAATAAGGTTGGCGTATAGATGTATAATAAAAAATAAGAGGTGGAAAAAAAGATTTTGCCTTTTATTAAAAAAAATGAGAGCCAACTCGTTAGAATTGAAATATGATCTATTGTTGTTTAACCAAATATGTATCTTGCGACTCCGATTATGGATGTCGGCAGCTTTATAGGATACTATTGTACAATTTGAGATCCTCTGCGAGACAGAATGACTTGCGGGCACTTTTGGTGCGAAGGCGCGCCCTACAACACACGCTGTTTATATATATATATGTGTGTGTTTGTATTTTATAAACGTTAAATTGAATATTGAATCTTGATTCTTGCACGGCGAGTATGTGTGAGTCTGAACCGAGAGAAACGATGTTCATGTTGAAATTTTATATGTTGGTCATTTATTTTTTCAATTATAATTTCATTCATTTTTTCAATTACGATTTCATCTGTTTGTTCAGTTATAATTTAATTTGTTTTTTTCATTTATTATTTCTCTGATTGTTTTATATTTATTTTTTATTTATTAAATTATTTATTTATTCAGATTTTGTTTTATTTTTTTCAGTTATTATTTTATTTATTTTTTTCAGTTATCGTTTAATTTATTTTTTAAGTTATTGTATTATTTATTTTTTCCAGCTATTGATTTCACTTATTTCTCCAATTATTTTCAAATCGATTTTCCCAAACTTTTCCTGTCTACCAATGTCGATAAAATCAGTATAAATATTCTATAAACAGTTCATCTATATTCAATTCAACTATTAAAATTAATTACTATTTTTTAAATTCTTAATTTTTTATTTCATACTATAAAACCACCTGAAAAATATTATTACTATAACAGAATAGTAATTATAAAAATAAAAAACGATTTTAATGAAAAGAAAATAATTATTAGTATTAAATATATAATAGCACAACAATAAGAATAATTATACAGGTTTTTTTTCGCCGTTAATTAAAGGCAAATTTTCATTATAAACGGTTTCTAATAATTATAGATGCTCGAAATTAGCGTAATTAGTTCTTTATTAATTGTGACTATTCATGTGGAAAAATTGCTCAATAGGAATAATAATAATTATTATGACGATAATAATAATAATTATTATGACGATAATAATAATAATTATTATTATGATGATGATAATAATAATTATAATAACGCTAGTGATAATAATAATTCCTTCGTAAATTACGATAATTGCGTTAATTTCGCTGAGAAGAAAAATGAAGTGTCTCGATTAAGCATTTGGAATCAGTGCGAGAGAGACTCCTAATCTTAGGAGTGACATTCATGTTCAATGGACCGTGAGAAAGGAATTGTAGTTGCTGATGATGTCTATTGTCATCAAATAGTGGTGGAATATGGGTAAAGTAATTTGTTGGCAATCGAAGTGGAAAGTGAAAAAAGTAGACAAAAGTTTTTTCCTCTCAATGTTTTAAATTTAATCTCAAACACTATATATCGATTTATCGCGCCTCCTCTTTTTTTGTATTTCACATTTTTTATTATTTAATTTTTGCTGCGACAATTTCAGTATTTAATTGTGGACTAAATTTTATGAATTTACTATTTTTCTTGACCCTATAAAATTTTTAACGTTTAAATGAAGAGAATTTTTTTCTATTTGAATATTTTTGTTTTAAATTTGCATATAACAAAAAACAAAGAATTAAAATAAAATATTTTTCTAGTTAAGAATTAATATTTTTAATAAACAAAATAATTTTTAATAAAATATAAAATTTGAAAAAATAAAAAAACTTCTACGTTCATTTGAACATTCAAAACTTTAAAAAATTATTTTTTATTTTATTTGATCAATTTAATAATTTTTTTAGAGTAAGAAAAAGAAGAAGAAATGAAAAACAATTTTTAAAAAATAATTAAAAATATTAATAGAAAGAAATTAGTAAAGGCGTTAAAATGAAGAAATAAATAAAAAATATTGAAATATAAAATAAAGCATAAATATTAAAATAGAAAATGAATAGAAAAATAATAAATTAAAAATATAGAAAAAAAAATAAGTGCGAAAATATGTAAATAAAAATATAAATTAAAATACGAAAAAAATTAAGTGGACAAATGAAATTAAAAAGAAGTAAGTGAATCTCGAAAATGATAAAATTTAACAAAATCTCACATTAAATCTGGCACTAAGTCTATTTCCTGTTATATAAACTTACAGATGAGCTGCTTCAGCAAAATGATCACGTATGACAAAAAGGAAGTTCTATCAAACTTTGACGACACGTATAAGGGTGAAGAAAGTACTCCTTCATAGAAAAAAAACTGAATTTATTTTTCTTACAGTTCATTTTCAGATGTAGGTACAAAAAAAAACTGCCAACTTTATATTTTTTTCCAAATGATCCTATCAACTGTTGAGTTCAAGTTTACAATTTTTTTTTCTAACTATACACAGAGGATAATAATTATTTCTCTAAAGTTTTGAGCTTTAAAGTTTCTTTGACAATTTTTCGCTAACAACTTTTTTCATTTTCTTCTCCTTTGAATACAAAAAATTGTCTTCTTAAACTAAAATTTATTTTTTTAAACATATTTTAAAAACATTTTTTAAATATATTTTTGAAAAATATAAAATTCAATATCAAAACGAAAAAAATTCAATATTATAAATAATAATAGTGAAACCTGAAAAAAAACTTTCTTTCACGAGTTAAACAAAATTCGAAATATATATGTATAAGGAAAGTGTATTGGGTGTGTGCGCACACGAGTTGATTAAGAATTAATCCGGTCATTACTGTATATGTCTAAAGGGAGTGGGGCACGGTGTGAGGAAAAACGTATTATAACACTGTAAAACTCGTTCGAGGGGATTGTGTTACCGGGGGAGTACCCTTCCGGGCACTTGTGGTTCTTCGTTCACACCTCGGACTGAACCCTCTGCAATTCTGCATCGATGTGTGCAGAAAAAACTCACTCTCTCTCCAAGATATATTGTGAAAGAGATCGAGAGGGACAAAAGGAGGACCGAGCCTCGGGAGAGGGGTGGGTTTCAAAGAGATTGAGAAAGACAATAAATAAAAAAAAAGAATAGCGGAGAAGAAGAAATCAAAAAAAGAAAGAGAGAGAGAGAGAGAAAATAAAAACAGGAAAAATTATAGTGAAAGAATAGAGGGATAAAGAATGGAAGTGAAGTTATGAGGAAGAGAAAGGGAGAAATCAGGTGGAGATATAAAAAAAGGATAGAGGGAGAAAGAAATAAAAATGAGAGAAAGAAAGAGAGAGAGAAACAAAAAGAATGAGATAAAAAGATAGAAAACGAGAAAAATAGAAACTAGGAGAAAGATAAAGAGGGAGAAGAATGTGAGAGACGAGAAACTATAAAGATAAAAAATAAGGGGAAGAAAGAGAAAAGAGAAAGAAAAAAAACATGAGAAATAAAAAAGAAAAGATAGAAAGAAAAAAAGGAAAATGTGAAAAGAAAGAAAGAGAGAGAAAGATAGAAACTAAAAGAAAAAAAATAGGGAAGAAAGTGTACGAAAAAGAGAAAAAAAAGAGACAGAAAAAAATAACATGAGAGAAAAAGAAGAAAAGAGAGAAAGAAAAAAAGGAAAATGTGAGGAAAAAAGAGAGAGAAAGATAGAAACTAGAAGAAACAAAAATAGGAAGAAAAATGTAGGAAAAAATAAAGAAAAGATAGAAAATAAGAGAAGAAATATAAAAGAGAAAGAAAAGAAAGGAAATGAAAGAAAGAGAAGAAATGATAGAAAATAAGAGAAAGAAACAGAAAAGGGAAAGAATAGAAGAAAAATGAGGGAAAGAAAAAAAGGAAAATGTGAGGAAAAAAGGGAGAGAATGATAGAAACTAGGGGATAGAAAATAAAAGAAATGAAAGAAAGAGAAGAAAGGATAGGAAATAAGAAAAAGAAACAGAAAAAAAGGAAAATGAGAGGAAGAAAGAAAAAGATAGAAAGAAAAAAAGGAAAACGTGAGGAAGAAAGGGAGAGAAAGAAAGAAACTAGGAGAAAGAAAAATAGGGAGAAAATGTGGGAAAAGATTGGAAAGAGAAAAAGAAACAGAAAAGAGAAAGAAAAAAGTAAAACGTGAGGAAGAAAGAGAAAGAAAGATAAAGACTAGGAGAAAGAAAAATAGGGAGAAAAATGTGGGAAAAGAGAAAGAAAAGATAGAAAATGAGAAAAATAAATAGAAAAGAAAAAAAAAGAAGGAAAATGATAAAAAAATGGAAAATAGAAGGAAAATGAGAGAAAAAAAGAACAGAAAGATAGAAAATAAGCGAAAGAAAAATAAGAAGATATAAAATGAGAATAAGAAATAGAAAAAAGAAAAGAATGAAAATGAGAAAAAGAAAAGAGAAAATGAAATAGAAAAGACAAAGAAAAGAATGAAAATGAGAGAAAGAAAAGAGAAAAAGAAATAGAAAAGACAATGAAAAGAATGAAAATAACAGAAAGAAAGGAAGGAAAATAAGAGATAGAGAAGAAAAGAGAGAAAAAAGGAAAATGATTGAAGAAAAGAGAAAGAAAAGAAGGAAAACGAGAGAAAGAAAGAGAAATAAAAGAACGAGAGGGAGAAAAATGAAAAAGAGAAAAAAAAGAAAAAGAGAGAGAGAGAGAGGCGTGTGCCCGGAACAGACGTTATAAACAGGAGTTTATATTGCGCTGAATGGCGACGCATTTTGCCATCGGGGCCATGTTCACCACGCAGCAGCTTACACTAAAAGTGACGAGCTTTTGCTCTTTAGTAACGAGAGTGCGTGGCAGAAAATTTCTTTTCCTTATTCACGCAGTCAACAATTGACGTAAATGGCCCCGGGGTCTAAAATGTCATTCGCGTGGGTCGAGAAAGTCGATCAAGTTTGAGCCTCGAGGAATGAGTTTCTTATCTTCTGCGAAACGCTATATCTATTATTTTCTCTCTTTCTTTCTCTCTCTCTCTCTCTCTCTCTTTCTGTCTCTTAATCTCTGTATCTCCTTACAGTTTCCGGTTACATGATGCGGAGCTTGTGAAATTAAATCAGCTTGACATCGGACTTATGAAACCGATACTGATTAACATTTTTGCAAAACCATATTTCTTAGCCACTTTAAATCTACATGGCAAATGCGCGTATTCTCCTTTTTTCTCTTTTTTGTCCTCTTCTTCTACTTTCTCAATATTAATGCTGAAATATATTTTCAAAAAAGGAAAAAAACGAAAAATTATTCCTTCTTATTTCTTTTTTATGAGTTTTTAAATTTGAATTTCGCGCCATTATAACTCTACGCGTTGCCGTCCAGATGGCATGAAAGTTCTCTCACAAGTGACACGGAGTTGATGCAGGATATAAGTATCAGTGCCCATTGATTAATAATTCGGATCAGGTTTAGTCACACAAGGTGAACAATAAATTATATTGTGTAATAATAATAATAATGATAATCTTGACATAAATAATTAAAAATGCATAAATTAATGAATCTGGAAACTTATTCTAATTAAATAAATAAATTAGAAGTAGAAACAAAAAAATTCTGTAATTAATTTCTTATTTTTGATTTTTTAAATTTGAATTTCGCGCTATTATAACTCTATGCGTTGCCGTCCAGATGGCATGAAAGTTCTCTCACAAGTGACACGAAGTTGACAGGATATAAGTATCAGTGACTTAAAAGCTAATTATATTTAATTTTTGTTACAGAAAGTTAATAATGATTATATTAATAATGATAATAGAATAATAATAATTGATAATAATAAATAAAATAATATTAAAATTAATAATAATGTTGGAAAAATTAATTAAACTTCATTTCCAGTTTGCAAGTCAGATAACGCAGGGAAAAAAGTTGAAGACAGGAGCAATAATATTTTTAATCAAATAAAGAAAGAAAATACAAAAAGGAAAATTTGTCAAACATTTTTTTTTAGGAACACTGTTTCGGTATTTTTTCACAAGATTTTGAAGGACAAAATTCTAGTCTCGTTGCTATGGCTTAAATTTAATATATATATATATATATATATATATATATACATGCGGGAAATAATTCTATAGAGCTTTCATGTTTTTAATCTACTTACAGTAATTTTCGTTTGATTTACTTCTTTTCCCTTCTAATACTTGTTTTCCTTTTTTTCGGGGGAGAGAAAGTAATTGACAGAAATAAAGTTTACCTGACAAATAAGTTATGGGGTTTCTGTGTAAATTATTAAAAAGTATAAGGTATCGATCTGCGTGATGTTTATTTTTAGAATATTTCCCGCGCATCTTGGGCTTTCCACTCTGTTAATTTCCTTAACGATCTAACCTGAGAAATATTATCTATATTTATATACGAATATATAAAGTATTTTTATTAATAAGAAGAAAAATAACTGTTTTATAAATAGAGGCGAGTAAATATACAATAATAATGTATTTTTATCCTTTGTTATCCAACACATATCAAATATATAAAAGAGTGGAAATTGTATTATTAATGTTTCTATTTTTTTATTACATTTCCTATAATGGTTTTTTTGTCTCGAATTTATTATTCAATTAAATTGAAAGGGAATTCATCAATTTTAGTTGTGGTTTTATTAAATTAGATTGAATATTAATTAAATTGATTGAAGTAAAACATAATGTTAATTAAATTAGGTGGGAAATTAGTCAAATTACGATGAATTAAAAATTAGTTAAACTAGTTTATGTTCTTATTCAAAAATAAACGTACAATACCCATTTGTACAAATTACAAAGTAAATAAATAAATGAATATAAGTTAATTAAATACAAAATTAATTGAACCCATTGAAGTCGACAATTAAGTGATTCAAATTGAGTAGAAAAGAAATTAAAATATAAAATTAAGAAATAGTTGAATTAATTTAAATAAAATGTTAATAAAATCATTTGTAACAAAAAACTAATTGTATACATATTTTATACATTTAAATAAAAAACTAATTTTATGCATTTTATACATTTAAATAAAAAACTAATTGCATACATTTAATACATTTAAATAAAAAGTTAATGGAATTATATTCTCCTAGTAGAAAATTAATTAAATTAATTTATTTTAAATTCTTGATAAAATCTTGAAATATAATTTTTTTTATAATATTGACGAAACAATGGTATTACTATATATAAATTGATGGAAAAATAATATATGTTTTATAATGTAGGAAAATTTTTTCTTTTTTTTTTGTCAGTACGTCCCCTAGGGCGGGAAAATTATATAACCAGTATAATGATGCCTTACAAAGAAAAATGGCTCGTTACATTTACTTAATGCTTAGAGTAGAGAATAGTTATTGTTAAAATTTTTTGTTCCGTGGGATGAGTTTGACTGATTTTGAAAAGAAAATTAAATATATGGTAGATTTCAATAGAAATTGAATCCTATATAGACAAGAAAAAACCTTAATTTTAAAATATATTGAAATATTCGTTACTTCATCAAAAGAAAAAAAATTTTAGTGCAGTGTGTAACGAATCAATCTGGTCTCATTAGATTCTATAGATAAAAAAGACAATATAACGAAGTTGTTGAGAAATCTTCAATTTAAAATATTTGATGAATTTTATTTCAATAATTCTTTAGAGTTTGATTTCTTTGAATATTTCTTCTTTTCTGAATCAAGAATGGTTTTATTTTAATTCACTCGAGTGCGCGGTTTATTAATATTTTTTTATTTTCTTTTTAGAATGTTTTTATATTAATTTTATGTAAGGCCTTCGATTTTTGTGATTTTTGATATTTTTTGTCAATTTTTTTATTAAAAAAAAAGACTAAAACTTTTCACACAATTTTTTTAGACAACAATTTAGCTACTATTTTTAACATTATTAGTATTTCAATTTTTGGATAATTTAATCGAATTGTTCGTTTATAGAATTCTTACTATTTTTATTTTTACTACTAAATTAATAATTTTAATAAAATTGAAATTCATTTGCCACCACTTTTTGAATAGAATTTTTAATATTTTTTACTTTTACTATCAATTAATTAGTATTTGTATTGCAATTGAACGGTTTTGAGTATAAAATTCTTACTATCTGTTGTTTTTACTACAAAATGAGGTGATTGAAAAAAATTATTACTCGTTTACAATTTTTACAAATTTGTATTTTTTGTAAAATTAAAAATTCTTTTACCAATTAAACTTTTTATATAATTTTTAGAGTAGAATTTTTAATTTCCTACTATTTATTATTTTTACTATAAAATTTGTAGTTTAAGTTACTTTTTCATTGGCAAATTAGTAGTTTTAGTATAAAAATAAAATTTGGTTAATAAAACTTTTTGAGAAGAACTATCTCCATTTTTTATGTTTACTATCGAATTTGTATAGTTTCAGTAAAATTGAAAAGTTTTATTTTATTTTTCAAAATTTTTGAGTAGAATTCTTATACTATTATTACTATATGTTTACTGTAAAAGTTGTAGTTGTAGTAGAAATAAAAGTTTTCAAATAAAATTCTGACTGTACTTATTCTTTTAATACTAAAAAATTTGTAGTTTGAGTAAAATTAAAATTATTTAAATAACATTCCTACTGTTTCCTATTTTTATTGTCAAATTAGTATAGTTTTAGGGAAATTAAAAATTCTCTTACTAATTAAATTACTACTTTAATGGTTAGAGTAGAATTCTTAATTATTTTTTATTTTTACTATAAAATTTGTCGATTAAATAAAATTAAACTTTGTTGAGTAAAATTCTTACTGTTTACCATTTTTACTGTCAAATTAGTAGTTTTCATAAAATTAATTTTTTACTAAAACATTTTTAGCTGGATCCTTATAGTATTCTTATTAGTTTTACCATAATATTTGTAATTTAAATAACATTGAAATTTTTAAATTAAATTTATCAGGTAAATTAATTTTTTTATTAATTAATTTTTTACTACAAGATTTTTAGTTGAACTCTTACTATTTTTTGATTTTTCTATCAAATTATTTTTTAATTCAGTCCAAAGTTTGTTAGGTTAAAATCAATATTTTTTTTTACTTTTATTTAAATATTTTATTCAATTTTCTTTTTATTTAGTTATTTTTATTCAATTTTCTTTTTATTTAAATATTATTATTTAATTTTCTTTTTATTTCAATATTTTTATTAAATTTTCTTTTTATTTCAATATATTTTTATTAAATTTTATTCCTTTTTCAATATTTGAATTTAATTTTTATCTCAATACCTTAATTTGTTTTTATCCCCCTTTTCAAGCATTTTGAAATCAATTTAAAGAATTATCCGATTCTAATCTCCATTTTTACCATTTGTACCATATATACCGAAAACAAATGACGTTCCCATTATTTTTCCTCTCTCAAAGAAATATATATCGTCTTTTCCCGCATTGACATATACAATATGTAAATATTTCGACAGCTTCAATAATTCCTCTTGTGGCGAGAAAAAAAGGACTTTCTTCAACTTCTAGTTGAAGATATTCCCGAGTCAAGGTTTCTTTTACCAGTTATATGCGCTACGATAACAAGGGGGTTTTATATCAGCTTGAACGATCGTGAATGAATAACCAACAAGCATAAAACGAGATAAACAGAATGCTAGGCCGATGAGAGGGAAAAAGAGGAAGACAATAGAAGGAGATAAATTGGAAAAACGAAGAAATGGAAGAGTGCTGACAAGATCGGAACAAGTATATGTATGGAGGAAATAAAGAAGACCTGAATATAACTATACCTATACGGATGCATGAAAAGAATATAGTGTACACACATATATAGAGAGAGAGAGAGAGAGTGCAGTATTATAAAAAGAAAGAGACAGAATCAGGGACCGTGGCCAACACAGCGTAAAATCCACTGGGCACGCGCCATTTCACTTAGCCCATGGCAGCCTCTTTTGGTTAGACCACTTCCCCCAATTTTTTTTTCTCTTTTACCTCTTATTTGGATGTGCTTCTATTTCACGGATCAAGGTCAACGATTTCAGACAATGAAGAATACGATCATGATGAAGAAATAGAAAAAAAAGGGTCAAACATTTTGCCTCACATTTTGCTGCAGGTATAATTTTCTATATACCTTTTATATTATTGTATTATAAAAATAAGGTTATATTTTTGTTCCCTTGAAAATATAGGTATTGGAACAATTTTTTTTCTCAAGAAATTTTAACAAGACATATTTAATATTGGCTAACGTTATTGTTAATTTAGAAACAAATAGAAAGAATATCTTTTCAAGAGTAATTTTTAAAATGTTTTTAACTTCCTTGTTTTATTGTGTTTGAATTTCGCGCCATTTTCACGCCATGAGTTGCCGTCCAGATGGCATGAAAGTTCTCTCACAAGTGACACGGAGTTGACAGGATATAAGTATCAGTACCCATTCAATAATAATTCGGTTCAATTTTAGTCACACAAGGTGAACAATAAATTGCATTAATAAAAAAATAATAATAATAATGATAATTATTACATAAATTATCCATAAATCATCCGTCCTGATGGCATGAAAACTCTCTCGCAAAAGAGGCGAAGTGGACAGAATATAAGTATGTTTAGTAATAATGCAAATAATTTTAATTTTTAATAATTAAAATTTCTCTTTTTAATTTCTCTTCGCTATTTTACTTTAGTACTATTTTGTAGTAAAAAACAATTTTTATAATTGCAAGATTGTTGATAGTGATAAAGTAAAAATATTACAATAATGAAACTTTTAATAACATAAATAAATAATTAAAAATTTTCATATCAAGCGTAGTGGAAAGAAAAAGAAAACGGTATTACTTTAGTAATATTTCGTAGTAAAAAAAACAATTTATATAATCGCATAATTGTTGAAAAGAAATTAATTTGCATTTTTTGGAGATGAAAATTAGTTTTAAAAAAATTCCAAATTGCTTTTTTTCTACAATAGTAAATATTTCGAGAAATAATTCCGTTTTTTGTAATGAAAAACATTAATTTCGTTTGAAAAAATAGTATTTTTGCTCCTCAAACTCCGAAGCTAATTTCAAGAACTTCTCTATTTAAAAAAATTACCTTCATTTATTTATTTACAAAAATTGCGAAAAAAAAATGAAGCCAACACTACGCGGTATTCCCAAGCGGTCACCCATCCAAGTACTAACCGCGCTCAACGATGCTTAACTTCAGTGATCGAACGAGAACTGGTGCACACATCGTGATGTGAGAGTTGGCTGAGAGCCTAGATTTTCACGATCCGACAAAATTTTACAGACAAAAGAACATAAATTATTCAATTTATTAAAAAAATTTTCTTTTCCAAAATAGAAAAAAGAAAATCAACATAAAAATTAAAAAAAAAATTTTACCCTTTTGAACCTAATTCTTAATTATTATAATTTTCCTTCCTGTTTAGTAAACGAAATACGAACGAAGTTAAATATACGAAGTTTGAACTTCTGATTCTTAAACGATCATTATTCTAAAAATTCTAATTTTTTTGAAATGTAAAAAAAATTTCTAGAGAAAAAAGTTGCAAAAAGAAGTGTATAAATTGCAAGCATATACGATTGAGAAATTTTACTGTATGAAGAAGTAACTTGGAAAAACAAAGCGAAATGATTCATTCTAAACCACTTCTTCAATTACCCCTTTGATCAAATAAATCCAACCCTTTTTGGAGAACGTACAGAGCATTGTAATGTAATTCGAAATTTAGAATTTGTACAGCTCTCTCTCACAAATGTACACTCTACTAAGACATGGGAATGCACTATCAGCAAAAGATATATTTCACCCTTCTCATCATTCACTCAAAACGTCATATATATATATAAATGAAATAAAGTAAATTAACTACCCTCGTTCATTACATCCGACGGAAAATTTTTGAAATTTCTCTACCAACCAACTTTGATTTCCTTCCTCTTGAAAATTCAAATCAGTCACATTTTATTCTTTACTTGGAAACTTTATAAATCAGTGAAAGACGATAATTTATGCAAATACTTTTTTCTATATCAACTTTTTTTTTCGTTTGATAGGAGACTATACTTTATCAGTTCTCGAATTTCTATATCGTTGATTCTGATTTGCATCTTATTAAAAATTTTATTTTTAATAAAATTTTTAATAAAATTAAATATTAAATTATTGTCAAACATTTTAATAAAATTACTTTATTAAATTAAATTATTTTCAAAAAATTTGATAACATTATTTTCAGAAATAATAAAATTCTTTGAAATAATCCGATTATTTAAAAAATATTAATAAAATGCTTTAAAAGAGTATTCAAATAATTTTCACAACTAATACATTCCTTTCGAGAAATTAAATTATTTTTAATAGAATTTTAATAAAATTTCTCTGATGAATTCAATTATTGTCAAAAGACTTAAGAATGTTTATAATATTTGTCATAAAATTTTTTTCATAATTAAAAATTTTAATACTTTTCATAACATTTTTTCATAACCTACAAAAATTTTTAGAGAAATTCAAACCTAATTGTTTTTAATACAATTTTAATAACATTTCTCGAAATAATTTAATTATTATCCAAAATTTTGATAAAATTCTTTGACAATATTGATTATTTTAAAGAATTTTAATAAAATTTGTTGCAAGAACGGAATTTCTTCATAATTTTAAAAATTTTAGAGAAATTTAAACTCAATAACTTTTTTTATTAAATAAATAAAATTCCTGGAAAAAATTTAAATATTTTCAAAAGTTTTCATATAATTCTTTATAAGTATCAAATTTTTTTAAAGAATTAAATTTCTCGAAAACATTTTATAATTAAAAATTTCGAAACACTTCAATTATTTTGAAACATGTTAAATACAATTCTTCATATAAAGTCAACTACTTTCAATACAATTTAAAAAAAATTTTTTATTAAATTCAACTCTTTTTAAAAATTTAATAAAACTCCTCGAAAAAAATTAAATATACTTTCAATAATAATTTTGTACCTTTTGTAAGTGTTTAATTACTTTTTCTGAAATAAAATTTTCCGATAAATTTTAATTATTTTTACTTTTAGGAATTTTAAAAAAGATTTCTTTAAAGAATTCAATTACTATGAAGAAAATAATATAATTTTTATTATTTATGAAAATAATTAACTATTTGATTAGAATTCTATAAATATTTTATTTAAATAGTAGTTATTAAAAATCATCAAATTATGGAAAATTAAAAAAAATAATTAAAATTTTAACAAGAATTTTATTCAAATTTTTAAAAATAATTAATTTTTGGAAAAAGGATTTTATTATTTTTAAAGATAATTGTAATTGTAACGCGGATTAAAAAATTTTTTTTTGAATATAATTGAATTATTGCGAAGAATTTTAATAGTTTCAAAAACAATTAAATTTCTGCATTCATTTGTAATTTTTCCAATCTTTCAAATTTTTTAAATTCTATTTTAAACAAAATTTTAAATTAAAACCTTTTAAAATTCACCTTTTTATGAAACTTGTAAACGCAACTCTTAAAATGTAATTAATTCAAGAAAATTTAAGGATTTTTAATTTTTTTCTACTTTTTGACTATGGAAAAAAATCCAAAAATAAAAGTCCAAACGTGAAACTATTTTTTTTTATTGTTTAGGATTTTTTGGCTTCGACTTTTTGTCCAGATACCATAAAAAATATCTGAATCTCACAATATTTTATACCGAATGGCCAAAATATACTCTTAAAATAATTGTTTTTTCTTTCCCAACAAGAATTTCATCACTGCAAGGTTATAGTGATGAATTAATTAAAAAAGAAAAAAAAAGACTCGCGTTAAATTCCAACCGAAAATCGTGGATTATCGTGCAGGTCGTCACAAGTACATCAAGTACCAAGAATATTACGCGCGCGGAGTCATTGTAAAGAGACGAAGTCCTGGCGGACGTTTATTATTATTTTATTTTCGCACGTATGGGCCCGTCGTGCAAGAGTAACGCACGAGACAATGAGACGCGTGACAGGCGTATAAATAATGTCAATTTATCCTCGGCCACGAGATACTCATCGCATATAGAGTTCGCAGTTGGCAGCAGCAAGAACACACCGCGGGATACTTGGACCAAGTCCAAGTGAGTGCGAGAGTAAAAAAAAAAATTCTTCTGGGACTCTTTTAATACAGAGAGAATCTTTTGACATGGTGTCGTTATAGGGCCCATTTCGACCTCCCACCCGCGCCCCAATCCTCTTCTTGTCTTTTTAAGGCCCCGAAACTAATATTTCGTATTTTGATCACTATCTCTCCCTCATTTCTCTTTTAGGAAAAAAGCCGGAGACTCATTAATCGAATAATGCAAATTTTTCTCGACACATGTATATATGGTCCCCCTATTAAGCTAGACCGCTGAGCAATTAAGAACTTCTTTTTTGATAAAATATTTCGTTCATTTTGACTATTATTTTTGTTTTCTACTTTTTGGATTAAAATATAGTTGAATTTGAATAAAAAATGAGATTAAAATGAGGGAAAAAATGGGACAAAAATAAGACAAAAATGAATATAAAAATGGTACAAAAATTAGATAAAAAGAGAAAAAAATAAGACAAAAAGAGAAAGAAATGAATATAAAAATAAAATAGAGAAAATACCTTTTAAAAAAAACAGTGATTCGATTTGTATCCCTTGGACGAGTTCTTTATAGATTCTTATGGGTGGTAAAGAGGCTATCAAATGACGATAACTGTTGTGCGCTCGTAAAATTTGGTTTTGAATAGTTTTTATGAGGAGGCCCCGGTCTTTGATCTTTTTCAGCTACGATTTTTTATCTTTCTTTGGAGAAAATTTATAAGCTTGTATATGGGATTATACAGTGAATAAACGGGAAAATATTGTTCATTTCTTTCGATTACCTTAAGATTATAATGTTGATGCTCTTTTTTCTGTAATCCAATATTTAAGGTGTTCCTAAATATACTTCTCAGTGAACTTGAAAAAAACATTTTGTGAAATAATTTTCGCCAAGTAATTGGTCACAGGGTTTCCACAAAAATTAAAAATTAAAATTTGCAGACAACATTTTGACATTTTCCCTGACTGTAAAGAATATTTGGAATTTCTGCTTCATTCACAATATAATTATTTAAAAGTAAGAAAAATTAAGATTTTCTAGGATTTTAATTTTTATTTATTATTATTATTAATTAAATAAACGAATAAATGAATTAATTAAAAATTAAATTATTTTAAAAATGAATTGACATTTAAATTTAATGTAATTGCAATCCTAATTTTAAAGAGAATTATTTAAAAGTAAGAAACATTTAGATGTTTAAACACTTAATTTTAATTAAATTTTAATCTTGTTTTTAACTTGACTAAATTCAATTATTTTTAAAAATTGCAATTATTAGTCATTTCTCAAAAATTAAATTATTACTTTAAACTTCAACTGAAATTCATTTTTAAATAAATTTTAATTAGAAAACTCTACGAGAGTTTAAATATGAGAGTAAATTATTTATTGAATAATCAAATGTCTCTGAAAAATTGAATTCTCATAAAGAATTTTACCCAAAAAAATTAAATAATTGAATTCTTTTGACTAATTTTAAGAAAATTTTTGTAAAAAAACGTTTGAAACAATTAATTTTTTTGAAAAAATTTATGCAAATTCATTTCTTAATAATTAAATTTCTGTGAAATTTTCATAGAATTCATTAAAAAATTTGCAACTAATTTTATAAATTTTTTTGAAAATAACTTAATTCTACGAATGAATTTATTATTAATAAAAATGATTCAACACTGTAAAAAATTTATAATTTATGAAAGTAATTAAATTACTGCGAAGAATTTAATGTCAAATTTTAAAACATTTTTTTAAAACAATTTATGCCAATTCTATCTTAATTAATTCAATACCAGTGAAATTTTTATTATTGAAAAAAATAATTGAATTGGAAAATAATTGAGTGTTCGTGTAGAATTTTATTAAAATTTTTTATCAGTATTTGAATTCTTTGGGGAAATTTTATTAAAATAATAGAATATTGAAAATCATTAAATTGACAATTTTTTTTTGAAAATAATTGAAATTTTGCGAAGGATTTTATTAATTTTGTAAATAATTGAATTCTTTCGAGATGATTATTGTTATTTATAAAAAATAAATTTTGAAAATTATAAAAATTAAATTTATTTATAAAGATAATTTGAATGTTAAAGAGATTTTGTTTTAATTTTTTTATAATTATCTTTTAGCTTACCTAGAAGGCAAATGAAGCCAAATAGAAGGAAAATAGATCCTTACCTGAAACAGTAAGAAAAAATATTTTAATTAAAAAATTAATTAACAAACTACTATTATTATTATTATTATTATTATTATTATTATTAGTATTATTATTAGTATTATTAATATATTATTATTTTTATTATAATTATTAGTAATAAAATTTTTTTTTACTACTAATTAGTTTTCCTTAAGACTAAGAGTTGATTATTTTTACTAATATAGAATTAATTAGTCATTCTACACTATCTGCTGAAATAAATATAGTCATCAATGTTGTGTTTATCAAAAGTTTCTCTTCTCCATTGTAATAAACCGTAAATATTATATTTCTAACATTAATCAAAAATTTTTTTAAATTATTACCGTAAAATATTACGAAGAAAACCACTAAATCAAGAACATTTTCAAACAAACATGATTTTTATCGAAAATAGTTACTTTGAAATAGAGTAGGTCAAAAAAATATTTTCAAAAATAGATGAAATGGAGCTCAAAACAAAAAAAAGGGATAAAATATAGTCACAGATGAAAGAGATTTTTGTTTTCCATGTAAAATATGCGTAGATTATGAACTATCGGTGCATTATGATTCTTTTTTTTTCCTGTTTCTCTATTTTTTTTGCACACTCGTTGGTTGTTAGCTCGACATAAAAATTCGCGTGATATATCCCCAAAGCGCAAATTCGTATCGGATTGGCTCTCTCTCTCTCTCTCTCTCTCTCTTTCCTTCTCTGACAACACTCGCAAACCGATTTTTAGCTCCATTACTTTCTCGGAATCGCGCACGCGATAGTCCTACGGGAATCGCGATTACAATTCGCGACCGCAGACGCTTTTTTTATCCGGAAAAAGCATCATTGCCAACATAGATATATATATACTTTTAATCACCTCCAATAGCAAAACCAGGAGTGCTAATGCTTTATATATTTTTTTTGCTTCTTCTTCTACTTCTTCTTTTTCTTCATTTTTTTATTACCCTTTGAAAATAACGCTGATAATAATTAATTTCCACTCAATTAATTAAGCGGAAATTTTGCAAATTACGCAGAAATGCACACATTAAGAACGTGTGGATAATTAATTTTTCAATTTATTTAATTACTTTTTGCAGAAATTGATTTATTAGTTTGATTCTGCATTTAAATATTTTATCATTCTTTTTGTCTTTTATTGGAAAAAATTACCTAAATCTTTGAGTTAGTAAGTTATGATTTTTTGTACTTTTTACGAATTTTTGTAAACTAAAACCGAGACTTTATGACAATAAACTCTTTCCAATATTTCGTTAATTTTTTGTTTTATTTTTTATTTCAATTTTAGTATATTTTTTACATTTTTACGAATTTTAGAGAAAAATATAAATTGAAAGGACGTTTTTTGAATTACTGTCAATTTTTACTACATTTTTGTGGTCAATGTTACTACATAATTTGAACTATTTCTACTATTTTTATAATTAGTAACTATCATGATTTTTTTTCTACTTTTTGTCCTGTTTTTTTAAATTTTCAATGTATTTATTTCTTTAATTTGCACATTTTTAAAAATAATACCTCCACTGTCATTTTTTTGAGGAATTGTAAGTTTTTACAACTTTTATAGTAAAAATGAAATTGTTCTTAATTTTTTACAATTTTCTGTCAATTTTTCATTTCAGTTTTACTGCAATTCTCACTATTTTTGTAATTAATTAGTAAAATTCAAACTATGATAAATTTGTTGAATTATTATCAATTTTTAACTATTTTTATCAAGAAGTAAAATTCAAACTATGATAAATTTTTTGAACTATTATCAATTTTTACTATTTTCGAAGTCAGTGCTATACTTTAATTTTCACTATTTTTATAAAAAACTAATGGTGACATAAATTTTTACTAATTTTGTCTATTTTTGATTTAAATGTAAGTACAATTTTTGCTATTTTTACTAAACTTTTGTAGTAAAACCTATTTTTTTTACTACAACCTCTAAATTGAATTTTTTCTAATAGTAAAAATTATAGAAAAATTAATTCAAGAAATAGTGAAGATTTAGTTCGTAAAAATTCCTGATAGTTTGGATGCATTTTTATGAATTTTTTGCTAATTCTTACAATTTTTATAGTAAAACCGCAACTACAAAAAATTGTAGTAAAATTGTAGTAAAATTGTAGTAAAATTGTATTTATGACAATAAATGCCTCTATAATATTTTATACAATTTTTTGTTTTCAATTAGAAATTAGAAATTGAAGAACAAAATAAATTCTCACAACATTGAAAGCTACAATTCTGATCACTTTTCGAAAAACGGAAAGCACAATTTCTTTTTTTCTTTTCATATTAATAAAATGTTTATTTCCGTTTTTATCGGGAATTTTTTTTTCGTTTGCACGCATTAAAAGCCCATAGGAAGTGTATATACGTATATATATAATGTTGAAATCGCTCTTTGGAATAAAAATGTGAAAACGATTTCAAAGAAGTTTTGTATTTTTATGCAAATATCGAACCTGACCCTTCCACGTCTCTCACTCGCTTCCACAAATTTTCCATCTCTTTTGCCATCTCTCTGTGTATATGTATGTATACGGCATAAGAATTAGTATTCAACACTCTGTCTCACCGTTTTCGTATGCAGAGAGTACTCTTGTCGAAATACTTGGGTGCATGCTTTTGTTCAACTTTTTCCTATATATGGTTTCCCTCATTTTCAGTTTCAATCCCAGCGAATCTCCTCTGAAATTAGTCGTGATAAGTTATCGCAACATAAACTTCATCCTTTTTCTCGAGAGGGGAAAAAAGAGAAGAAAGGTTAAGTCAGTCGGAAAACTATTAAAGAACAAAACACCGAAAAATAGTTTTTTAATTTTAGTACTTTTTCATTTGGAATTAAAATCTGTTTAAATATTAATTGTATCTCTGAATTTGATTATGAATAATTGTGGAATAAGGATTATTTACGAATATCTTGAGATTTAATGTGCAGACGCAACTCTCCACCTGAGAACGCCAAGGTTACCGCTAGATGGCAGTTTAGTTCTTTCTTGGAATTTCTCCTGCCACCTGGTGGTGACCTTGGCGTTCTCAAGTGGAGAAATTGAACCACCATTTTGTCCCTCAACGATTGTTTTATAATTAAAAAAATTTTTTTTTCGAATACAAATTAAAAGCAGTAGACAAATATCGTCATTCATTCGAACGTTGAAAAGTACAACTTGCACTTTTTTCCAAACCTCGAAAAAAGAGATTCTTGGAAATAAATTAAAATCAGATTCGATTGAATATTGAATTGAATATTCTATATGAATGTTGAAAAGAAGAAAAAAAAGACGAAAAATAATTTGATATATATTTTGAAAATCTGTCATTTTTGTATATTGGAGGTGAAAAAAATCTTTCTTCTGGGTCAAAAGATGAGAATGAGAAAAAGGTAAAAGGACTCTTTTTATGTCACTATTATGTGCATCGAATCTTCCATGTCATCAGGACTTTTGGTGGTCCGGAATGTTTATTTTACTGACAGGGATTTAGAAAACTATGTCTGGAGATCTAAAATACAAGGGCGCTTGTAACATCTCGAGGATTTCATAACCGGATCTCAAAAACAGGCGCACCAACGCCATAGTCTCTCTTTCTCTCTCTCTCTCTCTCTCTTCTTTCTCTCTATAGTGGCGAGCACTCAACCCTCGTCTTCCAGGTGGTTAAGCTGACTCGACGCGTCAAAAAGTATTTCGAGGATAAAGAAAGTTCTCGCAAGCGGATTACGAATTTTTTTTTCTCTATAGTGATGAGATTTCAGCCCTTAACCGAAACTAAAAAGAAATATTGCGCATACAATAAGGAAAAAAGGCGAAACGCCTGTATCAATATTATTTTTTAATTCGTCCCTCTTATTTTTCACACATACCTTCGTTTATGTATACATTTTATCACTGGAAATTCTTTTAGAGGGAAGAATAATAATGACGATGATGATAATAAGAAAAATAATAATACAAATAAAGAATCAATTCCATTATTTTTCTGTGAATTATAAAATTATTCTTCGTAGGAATTTAATTATTTCAATATTCAATTTTGTGATGCTTTCTATTACTTATATTTTATTATTTATATTTTTGTTAATTATTGAATTTTTTTATGTTTAGACTACAATTTTAAATAAATAATACAATATTTCTAATTACTAGTTCTATTGAAAGATATTTTTCAATTTTCAATAAAATTTCTCGAGAAAATTGAATTATTTGCGTAAATAATAAAATTCTTCGAAACTATTAAATTATTTTTAACAATGTTAATCAAATTCTTGGCTTAAATTCAATTATTCCGAGAAGTAATAAATATTCGAGTAATTTCGATTAATTAAAAAAATTTTAACCAAGAGTGCTTCTCGAGAATTTAAATAATTTTCATAAATAATAAATCTCTTTGCAGAAATTCAATTATTTTCAAATATTTCAATTAAATTCTTTTAAGCTATTCAAATAGTTTAAAAAATTAAAATAAAAATATTTGCAAGAATTCAAATTTTAGCATTAAAATAATCAAATTTTTTAAAGTAATTGATTACAAAATTTTCATAAATTCTTTACAAGAATTCAAATAATTTTCATACTTAATAAAAATATTTGGAAAAATTTAATTATTTTCCTAAATAGTAAATTTATTGAAATAAATTCAGATATTCCTGAAAACTTTTGTCAGAATAATTATCATAAATAATAAATTTCTTTGCAAAAATTTAGTTATTTTTAATACAATTTTAAAAACATTTCTGTAAAGAATTGAATGATTTTTAAAAATTTTAATTAAATTCTTCGAAACTATTGAATTATTTTTCAGAATTTTAATAAATTTTCTCAATAAAAATTTAATTATTTTTAAAACTTCTAATAAACTTCTTCGACACCATTGAATTATTTTTAAAGATGTTAACGAAATTTTTGACAAGAACTCAATTATTTACAGAAATATTAAAATTCTTTGAAATAATTTGATTGCGTTTTGAAAAAGTTTTATACAATTTTTCACAAGAAATTCAAGTAATTTTTGTAAATAATAAATTTCTTTGCAGAAATTTAATTACTTTTAAAATACAATTTTAATGAAATTTCTCGAAATAATTCAATTATTTAAAAAAATTATATAGAATTCTTCGAAAGTAGTTAATTATTAAATTATTAATATCATTTATAAAACAACTTTTTTGTAAAATTTAAATTGTTTACAATAAAATTCAGCCTTTGATAAGAGCAGCTATGTTGTCGAAATAATATAAAAAAACCTTTTTGATTTTTATGTAATTTGACACAGCATAATTCGTGTAATTCCTAAGAAAGAAAATTAAGAATAAAAATAAAATTAATTAATAATAGAAAAAGAATAAAAACGTAATAATAAAAGTAATAGTAAAATTTACAATGATAAGCAAAAAGAGTAAAAGTAATAATAATAATAATAATAATAATAATAATAATAAAAATGATGATAAAATCAATGATATAAATCGAAAGGAAAAAAATATTCGAAACAAAAGAAACGATGTATAATCAAGGATTCAATGTTTTACACGTTTTTTTCTGTCACTTCTCATGGGAATCAAATACATATATATAAAATTTAACTCCGTCACTACCTGAATATATAAAATAGAAATTATAATACACGGCACGTCGAATATAAGCTTCACTGTCAAAACACACGATTGCTGCTCGTTTCAAAAATCTAAAATGAAAAAAAATGAAAAAAAAGATAAGTTCGTCACTTTGATTCGAGAAATTCAACACTTATCGATCAATATATGTCTGCATTTTAATATGAGATCGTGTTCTAAAAGAAATAATTTTTTTCTCCTCTCTCTTTCTCTCGATTTTTCTCTCTTAAATTTAAATCAAACGAAAAACTTACTGTCCACTTGTCGGGATATGTGTAAGATCTTATAAGTCCTCCTCTTATATTTTGGATGTAGGAGAAAAAAAAATATTAAACAGTGACCAATCGCATGATTTACCGGCATCCGGGTCCTCGAGAGAATACCTCTTGAGAATTAAATTATCATCTATTAATATCCAAACGTGTCCACTTGGATATTCTAATGTCACGTCCATACCGTAGCCGTCAACTCACGAGAAAAATACAAATCCTCTTGAAAAGAATTACAATTGTGAAAATGTTTAAAGCAAAATAAATATTTGTATAGTTCGTTTCTGGGTGCTTCTTTATTGTTGATGATATTTATTTTAATTTAAAAAAAATGCTTTCATATCTTTCGTTTTTAAATTGAATACTTGATTCGTATAAGTCGTATAAATTAAATTACGAATTCAATTATTTAAATTTAATTAATTGCTCTACTCGTTAAATTAAATTGTTAATTCAGTTAAAATTAATAATTACTCTCCAAATTTGAATTCGGTCTCAAAAAATATTTTGAATTTAGTTTTTTACAAATAATTTTGTCACAATAAATAATAATGTAAAAAAAAATGTCAGGTATTTCCGTAATCAAGAGTTGGGAACGGATAAAAAGTTGAGGATAAATTTGACACGAAACTGTTGCATTCGCGAGTGCATATAAATCAATCTCTCCAAATTTAACCCTTTTGCCATTAGATTCAAACAACGTTAGTCATTAGTTATGCTTTCGTGCGAAATAAATCAAATTCAACCCAAAGTCTTATTCCAGTCACGTGAGATTTCCCTCACGCACATTCCTTTTTATAATTTACCGCATATTATTGAAATCTCAAAAGTGAAATACCAAATCTCGAGCGTTGACAACACTCGAGTTTATTATTTTCCCCCCGAAAAATAATCGCCTCTGCACTATTTGTCTAACACAGTTTACTTTATTCACTTTAAAGTCAAACTGCGAAAATTGCAATCTTATATATTTTTTTAAGTTTTTCAAAGAAAAAATTCAAGGAAAAGTATATTTATTTCAGAGATCGCTGTAAATATTTTCTGATCTATAAATATTTCTCTGTAGGAAATTATTTTTTTCTATAATTATTTTTTAATGTTAATTATTTCTAATATTGATATTTTATTTAATTTCGGCTTTAATTTAGTTAAGTTAAATAAATTTTTATTTGATTTTAATTCAATTTCAGTTCAATTTCAATTCAATTTTAATTCAATGTCAATTCAATTTCAATTCAATTTCAATGCAATTTCGGTTTCATATCAATTTCATTTAATTTCAATTTAATTAATTCAATTTCAATATTTTAACATCAATGATGTATTTTTCAACTTTTACAGTCAACGATTATAAAAAAAAAGAAATTTTTCCCGTAAAAAACAGTAGAATTTATTAATGGAATATTTGTTTTAAAATATTTATTTTGAAAATTATTAATAAAAAAAGTATTCTATAACATTTTTTTATACAAATTTTATAAAAATTTAAATAGAAAAAACATTTTTGCTTCTGGGTTGTTGATTATAAAAGTTGCGAACTTTATAACAACGTATGTCATTAGAGTAAAAATATTTTTACAAACTGTGATTTTTAGTATAAAATATTATTTATGTTTAAAAAAATTTAATTAATAAAAATATTTGAAAAAATGCAACTATTACATGCAAACGTTATTAGCAAAAAATGTCAAAAATAATAAGAAATTCCAGACAATTTACGTTTTCCTATAGAAATAAGGTAAAAATTACATTATTCGCTTTTTCGATTAATAATCTCTCCAAATTCGAATCAGTAAAAATGCTTACTAATTTGAATGATAAATTATGAGTTTACTAAATTGACTGATTTTTCGCTTTTTAATTAGTAAATTTTATTAATAAATTAGTTGAAACAACTATTTTTTAGTAAAATTTACCATTAATTTCTATCCTTTTGTTCGAAAATTATTAACTATTAATTAAATTACTAGAAATTTATATTTATTACTAAACTTTTCTAATTTACTAAACCAAAAAATTTTTCCACTTTAAATTGCAACTAAAATATTTGTATTTTTATTAAGGGACAATTTTCACCTTTAGTCCAAAAATTCTCCCTCTCAAATTTGCCAAAAAACATTTCACTTTCAATTTAAACTATTTTGGGCGAAATTGAAAGAAGACATTTTTTTAAAAGTAGAAAATGAAATTAAAAATATTTTTCGTGAAACAAAAAACATTTCACTTTCAATTTAAAAAATTTTGTGCGAAATTGTAAGAAGACATTTTTTCTGAAAGTAGAAAATAAAATTCAAAAAAAGTTTTTTGTGAAATTGAATGTAAAAATTTTTTTGACTGAAAGCGAAAATATTTTCGAAAAATTTAAAACGTTGGTGAAGTTCACAACGTTTATAATCAACGATTTCTAAAGGAAAATATTTTTTTAAGCAAATTTTTATAAATTTTTGTACAGAAAATAGTGCGTTTAATATTTTTAATAATGATTTACAAAAAAAAAATATTTGTGAACAAAAATTTTTATTCTTTTTGGTAGAAAATAATTTTTTTTTCTTTCAATCGTTCATCATAAACGTTGCAAACTTCACCAACGTAATTTAAAAGGAAAAAGTCTTTGATCGAAAGTGGAAATATTTTTTCTGTGAAATTGAAAGTGAAAATGTTTTGAGTAAAGTTGAAAATGCGTTTTGTGTTAAAATTAAAATTTTCTCTACGAAAATGAAATTTTTTTGATGAAATCGAAAGTGAATGTTATGTTAACGAAGTGATAATGAAAAAATGAAAATAAAAGGAAAAATTAATTTAATTAATTTACCTAATTAATTTAATTAAATAAATTAAAATTTTAACAGACGATTTTGTACCCAACTTGTATTAAATTCGCACCTTCTTTTCCAAAGTAAGAAACTTAATTTCAGCTCCACGAAATTTTACCCCTCATCCACTTTTTGTAACTCTGAATTTTTTATATTTCAATTACAAAAAAAACTTCCTCTTTCTACTGAAAATTTTTCCAACAGTCATAAGACGAGAAGAAAAACAGATGATGTAGTAAAGATATTATTTCCCTGATTCAAAAAACAAAACAAAAGAAAAAAATAAAAACTCTAATGAAGTCGCGCAACTAATGAAATTACTGTAAAAATGAAAATACTACTAGAGAAATGAGATTATTCGAGTGGTAATTACGTAAGTCAATCATTTGGACGGACAAGTGGCGAGTATGAAGAGGGTTAAATTTTTCTTTGAACACCCTCTAATGGGTATGCACATGTGGCCATACAGGGGTTGTAACTGTCGCGTGTCCAACCATCGTAATTCAACGGGGCTGCTCGCTTTTGATCGCATGGTTTGCCACAAGCGCAGAGCGTTCACGAGAAACCCAGACGGTCATGAACAGCAGAAAATATGCATTCGATCGATTTCTAAAATTGTTTGCTTTCAGATTAAAAAAAAAAGAAAAAAAAAGAAGAAGAAGAGAAGGGAGAGAGAGATAGATTCAGCTTATGGATCACGATTGGAAAAAAAATCTCATATCCCCCCATTGACAGAAATGGTTTATATAAAAATATCTCCATTTTACTTGAAATTGAATTCGAGTTTCAATTTCAATTTGCGAGGATGTAAGTTGAATTTTAGATATCAGTGACTAGTTTGGGTTGCGATGGTTTATTTTTGGTGTTGTTTGGTCTTTTGTTGATTGGTTTGTTGTTGGTTGCATTTTTTGCTTAATAATTTTAATGTTTAACTATTTTTCTTACTTTTACTTGGTTTTTTTTGTTGTGATAGTTAAAAATTGTACAATGAAAACCAAACAACAAAATTTTGCTTGCTTTTTGTTGGACAATTTTTAGGTTTACTAATTTTGCGTTTGGATTGTCTTTGGCAACAAAAGAATTACGTATTTTGTTAACCAATTTTTAGGTTTATTAATTTTGTTTGGTTCTTTGTTTTTTTTTGTTTGACAATTTAGTAATTTTTTGATTTGGTTTGTCTCTGGTAACAAAAACCAACGATTTTGTTGGACAATTTTTAGGTTTACTAATTTTTTTCTTTACTTTTGCTTTTTCTTTGGGTTTTGTTGCTAAATAATATTCGTTCGGCACACTTTCTTGTGTTATTCCCAAACCATCGTCTAATTAGTCAAAACAAAAAAAAATAGTGAAATTGATTTCACTTAACTCGAAAAATATTAAATATCGTTTATAAATACAGTGAGGAAATATTTATCCAACAAGATATTGCTATTCATTTTAGATTTTATAAATAGCATTTGACATTAAACACTCGTTAAATTCGGATAAATAAATGGATTCTCAATTTTACGTTTGTTATACAGTATACATACAATTCGCAAATAAAACACGAATTTTATTTTATTCGCTCATATTATTAATTTTTGTATATTTAAAAACACAAAGCTGATATTTGATTACTTTCCTACAATCAGTTTTTGACCATTTTTTTTTCTTTTTATTAACAATCGAGTTTAAAATTATCAGAAACAATTGTGAATATTTCCATCTCGAATTACGCTTTTATATGGAAAAAAGGCACAAAGCGAGAGAGGGCGATTTTATTATAAATTATAATATTTAAATATTCATGAATTTTATTTTTAATTTAAAAAAAAAAATAATTTTCGCCTAAAAGTAGAAATTGCATAAAAATTTACAGCATTTTACAATAAGATTTAACCAAATATAATGTTGATGATAATGAAACAAATCAACACAACTAATGATGTTTTCACTTGTAAATCGAATTGTTCTCACAAATGCTTTTGAATTCACCTGAATCACAATTGAAAATTGCTTTCCCTCTCTCTCTCTTTCATGAGGGGGAGGGAAATAAATTCCAGTGTTCAGTGAAAATTTCAATGATGACTATGCGCCATTATATATTATTACTCTTGTCAGTGAAATACTTTCTGTGATGCATTAAAAAGCGCTCCGATGACATTATGTATAGAATATGTCATGACGTGATAATAATTCAACTTTATCGGTTCGCACGACCACATCACAGAGTGCTTCAGCTATTATTAAACCGCGACAGATTTTCGGTTGCTTCAATTATCGGACATGGACAAATATCAGGGAGTCACGAGAGGTTGAATTTATATTCGTACAAATTCTCCTCTATATATATAATAAATATATGGGTTTATATACACGTATATATATATACTGGTTAGTGAAAGCAATAATGAATTGAGAAGACAGTTGCCATTTGGTCTAGGCGGGAGCAATTGCAAGCACATACAGAGAGAGTGAGAGAGAGAGCGTATCCGACAAACGGCAATTTAACGTTGTCGACGTCTCGGTCGATAGTCGAGCGACCCTTTGACCGTAGACGTTAATGCAGGGCCAGCCCTTTATTTCCGGCTGTCACCCCATCCTCGAGATGGTACCCGACGTTGGAGCCCTCCCATCGTTTCATGAGATGAACTAGATTACTGCTCGATGCCACGCCTCTTACCCAAAGGATTTGATTACGAATTAATCGTGATGCTTGGGGCCCTGCTGACAATACCAATGGGTTAAATTCATCCGGCGATGAGTTTATTGTCTTCAAACTCTCAAATTTTACTTCCTCACACTCTTCTTCTTCTTCTTCTTCTATTTCTTCTTCTGCTTCTCTTGTCTCTCTGTAATTCGCAGATACATTTCATGCACTGACAAGCTAGTTATCATTTTCCAATATTCGAGTTCGATACGACTATTTCATCTATAGTTTATGAGCGAGTTTTCCTAACACAGAGTTGCAAAATAACGCGAAATTTTAATTTAACAAAATAAAAAGGCGACGAGACGAAAATTAAAATCATACCAAAATACAGGGTTGACACAAAAAAATTAAATTATTCAAAAACATCAATAACTGCACTGAAAAAAAATTTATTTGATTCAAATAACCGATTATTTGATTATTATCAAATAAATATTTACTTGAATCTAATAATTTTTATTTGAATCAATTAAATAATATTTGCTTTAAATACTGAAATATTTCATTCAAATACAATTTATTTGATTTAAATACAAATTATTTGATTGAAGTAAATATTTATTTGACAATAGTCAAATAATCGGTTATTTGAATCAAATAATTTTTTTTCAGTGTGCATTTTTAAGTAAATATTTAATCGATAATATTTTTCCAAAGGAATTACAATTTTCACATTTAAACCTTTTTCAACATCAACAACTTATAGGAATAATATTCGATTTAAACTACTGAATTTCTTCACGATTTACAATAATAAGAGTGATAAAACCATTATTTTTTTACTTTAAAAATAAATAATAATAAATTACTTTAATAATAAATTACTTCTTCAAAATTATTTTCATTATTTTAATTCAAATAGTATCTTTAAGAATTTTTAACATCAATTCTTCTTTAAATCATTTATTTTTAATAATTTCTGAAAAAGTTCTTCTTTCGGAATTTTCAAATCCATTTTAATGTAAATAAATTTTTTTTGATAAATTTTAATTATTTAGAAATTTTCTAATTAAATATATATATATATATATATATATATATTAGAAAATAAGAACTTAGAAATAAATTTCTTTAAATTGCATTGGACCTTTACAAAAAAAATTATTTTGCATAACCTTCGTGAAAAGTATGAAAAATTAGAATTTTTAAAGATTTAAATTTAAAAACTCTTCAAAATTCAATTATTTGTACAAATCTTTGATGTATTGATTTTCGCAATTTAAGCACAATTTAAAAATTTTAACAGATATTCATTTCTAAATCAACTTTTATTAGGAAATGCAACAAGAATTCAATTATTTAAATAGAAAAATAAATAATTTAACATTTCTTAAAACTAATTGTTAAAAGCATAAAAAAAATTTTTTTTTCAAGGATTTTAATATGCAACCTTTTCAAAACTCAATTATTTTATTATTATTTTCAAATATTTAAATACAAAACTAAACAATTTATTAAATGTTTTATTATTCATGAAAAGAAATTAAATTCATTTAAATTAAATAATATAAAAAAACCATTTTTTAAAGATAAATTATAATTTTTGTTCTTTACGTTTTTATGATTATAATAATAAATGTAATAATTATTAATTACTAAAGTAATTGTTACTGTTCCATTTATTATTTTGCAAATCAAAAAATATGTTATATTTTCAAATATAAACATTAAATTTTTAATTTCAGATTTACATAATTAACTATTCTTGTTTATTATTTTCAAAAATGTTAATAACAGTTTTCGAAAGAATTTAATTATTTTAAAAAAAAATTTTATAAAAATCAAATGACTAATTAACTCTAAAGGTAAATACTTTTCTATAATTTAATGTTAACATTATTTCAATATATTGAAAAAAGTTATTTGATATAATTTACATTCAATTGAATTTTATTTTTATAAATTTCTTAATGCAGAATATTTAGTTTTTTAACTTTTTAATAAATTTTTAACTTGCAAAACTCTAAATAATGTAATTGTTAAAAATATAATATTTATTTTTCATAATTTAAAATTATTAATTATTATCATAATAATTTAAAATAATTACTATATTATTAAAGACTACAACATAAATTTAAATTATCATATTTTATAAAGAAATAATTTATTATTTTTCAATTAATTTAATTTTTCGGAATTTTTTGTTGCTAAGAATAATTATTTTTTTAATTTTTGGAATAATTAAAATTTTCGTAATCAAAATTATTTTGAAAATGTATAAAATATTAACAATTTTTGCGAGTTTATTTGATTCAATTAATTCGAATTATTTGGAAAAATTTTATTTTTCAAATAACTTGAATTATTTGAATCACATTTGTAACAAAATCAATTAAATAATTAATTGATTAGAATTTATTGAATGCAAATAATTAGTTCTTAGAAACAATATATTTATTTCAATAACTAATTAAATATTTATATTAAAAAATTGAACACACTTCAGAAAAAATTTTGAATTATATGAAATTGTTTCAAAAATCAAAGTTCTTTAAAATTCCTAAGTAAATTTATTCAAAATTGAAATTTTATAAAATTTAAATGAAAACCTTTTAAATTTTGTCAAGAGTTTTATTACAATTTTTGAAATTATTGAATGTCGGAGAAGAATTTTATTATTTATAAAAATAATTGAAATTATTAAAAAAATTTATTGTTACAATTTATAAATCATAAGTAATAGTTTTATTATAGTTTTTTGAAGAATTAAGTTATTTATAAAAAAATGATTTTCAAAAATAGAAAAAAGATTGTTTTGTTTTGTATTAGAATTCGTGCTAATTTCATAATTTATTAGACAAACAAAAAAGTCACCAAAATTCAGACTTCTTCATGAATTCAATATTTTTATTTTTCCGCACTAATTTAAAAAAATATACCTGACATTCTTCTGACCAATTCCACTTTTTCTGAATTTTTTTACTTTCCTGACCACTAAAAATAGTAAAAACAATACTAACAAAGAATAAAATTATAAATAAATTGAAAAAAATCCTCTTTTTGCTTTCTAAAATATTGACAATAAGCCACAGACTTTCAGTATGAACAATTTTGACCGAAAAGGAACAAAAAAAAACATTACCAAGGAATGAGAAAAATGAACAGAAAAGCGGAATCTCTTATCCAATAAGTAGTAAATAAAATGATTTCTCCTCGAAATGGAGGAGTATTCTATTGTTCCTATTATATATCTTCGGTGATTGAAATCTGTAGTTTTCTCCCAAGGGGAATCTCCTCCGTTCATGTTGAGTTGTTGATCAGAAAATCTTGATATGCGCCTTAAGTATATATATATATGGACACTCCTTAGCTTGTCAAAAAAGAAAAAAAAATCTCCGTATATTCGACGTGAACAACATGAGAAATTTTTTTTTTTTTATTTCTGTAATTCGATTTCGACCACACCAATATAATACAAAGTGTGAGTCACGTGACACATGAGAATGTGGTATTACTAATTGTAATTTGAAAACATACCTCGCAATCCAGTCACGTTTTTCACTTCCAAACGAAATAACAATATTCTTTTTATAAAAATATACACACCGCGTGTGATTCAGGTAATGTTTGTAAATTAAGAAATTAAATTCTCAAAATTGAATTTCTTTTTTTGAAAATAATAAATGAGTCGGTTAATAATAAAATCGAGGTTGGAGAATTTATAAATACAATGCGCTTGAATATTTCATCAGAGGGCATGGACACAATTTCTATTTTCTGATAACAATCATTGGATTGCTACCGACAACGAATTTAATTTGCCCCACATGTCTTTAATCTTTCGCTGAATATTAATGTTGTCTGTATATGGATATATCGATTGAATTCGAAAATAGCTGATCACTGTTTCTTATTATTCGATAAATTCATTATGCAAAGTATATTAAAGTTGTGTGGCTCGTTATGTATATTAGAAAAAAGTTGGTTGACTCTTTAAATTTACAGGCGTAGGACAAAATTTAGAAAATTAGAAATTTAGACCATTGAAATTATTTTCCCCTTATGTATTTTTATTTTAATTGTAAAAAAAAGTTATCAAAAGGTGATTTGATTTCTCCACCTGAGAACGCCAAGGTCGCCACCAGGTGGTCGGGGAAATTCCAAGAAAAGACTGAAGTGCCATCTGACGGTGACCTTGGCGTTCTCAGGTGGAGAGTTACGTCTCCATATTGACTCTCGAGTTTTTCGTCACTCAATAATTGTTTCTAATCAAATTTCAAGCGTTTGGCAATTAATATAAACGGATTTCAACGTTTAATTTACTTTCCTCTTCGAAATTTTTATCGTCTCCAATTTTTTTACATTCTTAGTACTATTTTCTTAACTAAATAAATTGATAATTAATTTCTCATTGTAAATTTATTAATTTCTCATTAGATTCTTTCAACAAATTTCAATAAACTTTAATTTATTAGTAATAACTTTAATAAATAAAGTGTCCTTGGTAACTTGTTTGGAAAAATAGTAGCTAAATATTCGTGTACGGTAAAAAATAGAGTCAAAAAGTTGTATATTATTTTGCATGCATTCATACAGTGTTTTCGGGAAAAAAAATCAAACACTGGATGAAAAAACTTGATCGATAACAATGAATCGAAATAATAGTAGGTGGACTTTGGGACTTGCGTTGTACAAAAGGCAAGTTTCGGTCCATAGGCGCGCTTCAACATCAAAGTGTAATAATTGCTGAATAATGAGCGGGTGGGCTTTGTCGGCATCTATTGGTTGCCAGGTGTCCCTGAATGCGGACAATAAATACGTTCTGATGGATCTCGGAATTTAATGGAAACTGAGCTCGTGCGCACGTACATTTCGTGTATGTATAGAGAGCGAGAGAGAAAGAGAGAGAGAGAGAGAAGAGCGTCAAACTCAAAGACTCGTTACGGGCAAAAAGGGGATGTGTCCCTGTCAAATAGGGACAGAGGGTGCCGACAAGATCCTTCGGACAAAGCAAGACAGACAACCCTAGCTTCTGTACTTCATGAAGCACCATGAGATAATTTCTTTTCCAGCTTTCTCTCTTTTACTTTTTAAAGCACTCACAATCAACATTTTTCTTCTTTTTCTCTCTTTTTCTCTCTCTTTATCTTGTGTGTGTGCTGCCTTAAATCAACGAATTTCTTCCTTCCTCATTATTTTCAACTATACTTTCTCATAATTTCAATTCATTTCACGTTTCAAATAAATATTTGTTTACGTAAATTTTTTTTTATTTTATAATATTATTTGTTTAATTTTTCTTTCTTGTAGTATTATTTTCCTCGTATTTTTTATCAGCCTGATAAATATTTTATTTGAAATAAATATAATATACCTGTGTTAAATAAATGTTTATTTGACCCACAGCCTTCTTCTTTTTTCGAATTCAAATTTTGATGAGGGAAAAATAAATTTTTTTGAGCGGAGATAAAAGTTTTCTTTGAAACAAATGAAACTTGTTTGAAAGAAACACAATTTCTTTGAAGCGAATAAAACTAATGTGAACCGAACACAATTTCTTTGAACGAAACACAATTTCTTTGAAACAAACACAATTTCTTTGAACCAAATAAAACTTATTTGAACGAAACACAATTCATTTGAACCAAATAAAACTCATTAGAACAAAACACAATTTCTTTGAACCAAATTATTTATTTGATGAATATATGGACAAAAAATTATATTGATATTAAATTATTAATGGGAGAATTTTGTTAATAAAATTTAGAAAGAGAAAGTTTCATCGACTTTTGAGCAAAAAAGAAAATGGAACGATGATATGGTAATTTATCAAAATGATAAATTCCCAATGATTATGGCAGAAAGTGTCTATATATACAAGATATTAATTCTGACTCACTGATTAGTCTGCACATGTATGCGCTGATTTGAATCAACTGCATGGCTATAGTTTGGAATGGTAAATCAGAAAAGTTTCTCTTCATAGGAATTCAATGCGAGTACATTTCAATCAATTTGTTGATTTTCACGTTCAATAAGTAAATAAACATTCAATATGTATAGCCATTGACTATTTTCTATGAAATGTTAAAATTGATTGAAAATATTATTCATCCTTTTCTCTAATCATAATCTTTATATAAAAATTTATGTAATACAGAGAAAAATATTATTTTATAACAAATTCGAATGTTTAGGAGAATATTAAAAAATCATTTTATATAGTTTTAAATTTTCCGTAATTTTTATATTAAAAAATTTTTATTTTTACTTTATTAATTTTGAATCAACAAGTTATACGAATTATAAAATATGAAGAAATCGATCACTCAGAGTATAGTAATTAAAAAATAAATTAAATTATTATTTTACATAAAAGTATTGTTACTATAACTTTTTTCGAAATTATTTCCATCATTTAAATTCTATTATTACTATTTAACGAAAGGGTTCATTTGAAACTCGTTTATGTTTAAATAAATAAATTTCCTAGAATTCTTAACTAAAACTCTTCTTTAAATCAATTTTTTAAAAATAATTTTTGATAAAGTTTTTTGGGAATTATCAAATTTATTCGTTTACAATTCAATTTTACGAAATTTCGATTATTTAATTATTTCTAATTTTATTATTTAAATTTTGGAAATAATTGAATTTTTACAAAGAATTTTATTATTTAAAAAAATATGTATTTTTTATTATTTACATTTGTAAATAATTAAATTTCTGTTAAATTTTTATTATTTATCAAAATATTGAAATGTTTGCGTAGAATTTTATGAAAATTTTATTCAAATAATTGAATTCTTTTGGAAAAATGTATCAAAATAGTAGATAATAAAAATCATTCAAATGAGAAAATTTTTGAAAATATTTTCTATTTTGACAAGAATTTTATAAAATTTTATGATAATGATTGCTAATTTCAGAGAAGAATTTTTTTATTTTTAAAGACAATTGAAATTTTGACGAGAATTCGTATAAATTTCATATAATTTTTGTGACAAACAAAAAAGGAATCAAAATTCAAAATTTTCTTATGAATAAAAAAAACAATTTTCACATCACTTTTAATAAAAATCTCCGAGTTTTTCTTGATTTTCAGGACTTTATGTGACAAAGAAAATTTCTTTGATTCAAACAAATTATTATTTATTTCAAAAAAGCTATGATTTAAGAAAGAATTTCAGTATTTGGATCAAAAAAGTATTTAAGTGTCTTAAATAAAAATTATTTTATTCAAAAAATCATTTATTTGACACAAAATAAATATTTGATAAAAATTATTATTTATTTGACGCTAAATAAATGATTATTTCATAAAAAGTATTTTTTATTTGATGCTAAATAAATGTTTATTTCATAAAAATTATTATTTATTTGATACAAAATAAATATCTATTTAATACTAATTATCAACTATTTGACACAAATAAATATTTATTTGATAGAAATAAATATCTATTTGATACAAATTAATATCTATTTGAGTGAAATAAATATCTATTTGATACAAATCAATCTCTATTTAATACAAATAAATCTCTATTTGATACAACTAGACATCTGTTTGATAAAGATTAACAAGTTTGATACAAATAAATATTCACTCGCCACTAAAGAATAACCAAATAATTCCTTATTTCAATCAACTATAAAATTCTGCACCTACATATTTAAATTCTATTCAACAATAAAGCACGCAAAATATCATATCGTTTCATTTTCCCTATAAACACCTTTTTTTTTCTTCTTAAAACTTAAAAAACTTCAACATTTTGCGATTTAGAGAAATGAAAGTACATTTAAAAAGAAAGTACACGCACGTACATCTAGAATAGAAGGACGAGACGTGACATTCAAAATGGAGCAATACAATGAAAGTACCAGGGGAAAAAATTCTGACTTCCTATCACCGAAAGATCAAAGAAAAAACTTCCCTCTACTTTATTTTTTCTCCCTTCTTCCCCACGTTTGTCGCGCACCGGTATAAACACCAAATGATTTTATTTAAAAAAAAAAGAAGAAAATTTCTTCCAATCTCTATTACAACTAATATTCACGTAGCGATTTTACCTTCACTGTAAAAAAAAAAAAGATTCTATAAATTAGAGCCGATTTCGGTATTAAAATAGAATCAAGTTACGATTTAGAACCAAAATTTGTATTAAATTAGTACCTTTCTTAAGTAACACCAAATGATTTTATTTTTAAAAAAAGAAAAAAATTTCTTCCAATCTCTATTACAACTAGTATTCAAGAAGTGATTTTACCCTTCACTATATAGAAAAAGTACCTAAATTAGAGACGATTTCGGTATTAAAATATAGAACCAAATTACGATTTAGAACAAAAATTTGTATTAAATTAGTACCTTTCTTTTTACAGTGTTTATTTTATAATTTTTTTTTCTATTTTCCAATTCAACTATATACATATACAGCAACATGTTTGACTTGTTGACATATATATATATCGATACATAACCCGGTGCGCCGGCTTGTCAAACTCGAAATACCTTACCTGATTGTTGATTAGATTGCACGATAATCCTCACAACCTCGTGTACTTGTCTCTCTCGCTCTATGGAATGCTTGATATCTTCCTGCTTCAACGATAAATCGATTTTCCTTGATAACAATCCAAATACACTATATAATAATCAAAATCCACACACTCTCATCACTATGGGATAATTTTTTTTGGATTTTTCACTATTTTTCCTTAGATGCTTTGGACACGATTTTTTGTTTCCTTTATACACTTCCGTTTGGGGGAAAAAGTTCACTATTCACTTTTTATCTCCACTGATTTACGAACACTTGTATCTTCGCGTTTCCTTGAACTTCACCTATACCTAAGTGGCTTTTATCAGTGCCTTATCAGTTCAAGGTACCTTTGCCGAAAAAGAAACAAAAACCCTAAAACAGTTTCCTTGGTATCTAACCTTGTTTATGAAACTCTTAATTTTTTAATTTATTTTGTATTTTTTACAAACGTAACGGTACAGTTTGTATTATTTAATACAATGGGGTGGTAAATGCCGTTTGTAGAATTGAAGATCTTTAATTTTTACTTGTGGGGAATTGAATCTCTTTAACTCCTAATTGTACGGTATTGAATCTCTCTAACTCCTACTTGAACAGTATTAAATCTCTTTAATTCTTACTAGTACATTATTGAATCTAGTTAAGAAACAAAAATTACTGGAAGATTGTTGAAAAAAAATGGAAAAATCGTAGAGAAATTGGCGAAGGGAGAAAAAAAAGGAGTCTGGCAAGAAAGAAGAATTTTCAAGAGTTGAAAAATTGGAATTAAGAGATTCGTTTCATTGGAGAAAAGGGTTGTGTTCTTAAATCGTCGCTGATCGGTGGGTTGCCGGTGGCAAAGGCGCGCAAGTAATGAAACATTCGTGCTGTGAGCGCTCGCTTTTATCGACGATAAGTTGCGCGCGCGCGGAAAATCGCGTGTTCCTCTACTAGGAACACACTATATGGAGTTGATATTTGATGTATAAATATATATGTGTGTGTGTTTGTGTGTGTGATGTTTCGAGTGTCCACACCAACACTAGATAACACGCACACTCGACCACACGACAAACGCACCCGGTGATAAAGTAGCTCACCCGCTTTGCTTACTCTGATAGGAATGTACATATAACGCACACTAAATTGACTAAATGACTGTACAAGTAGAAGTTTATGTTTGTGTTAATTCCCATACGTGTGGTGGTGCCATTCTGGCTTGTTTCTTCATTTTTACCCCACCCCCCACCCTTTTTGTTTCTTCTTTATTTTCGTTTTTACTTTATAGCTAAAAACCGTTCCTTTAGGTATGCATCTAATCTGTATTGTCTTCAGTTTCAAGTAGATTGTGTATGGTACACTCAAAAAAATTGTTAGTCAATTTGACTACATTTTAACTGGTCTGCTTGGTTCGCAGTAAGTCCCCAAAGATATTAAAAAACTTGTCTTAACCAAAAAGTAGTTAAAATAATTAAGAATCTAGTTGGTGCAACAAGATTTTTGTACTTGTTTTAAAAATTTAACTACTTCTGCAAACAGTAGTAGATTAACTGAAAAAGTAATTAATTTAACAAGTTTCCAAGAAATTTGTTTAAGTCTCTTAACCATCAAAAAGTAGTTAAAATAATTAAGAATCTAGTTGGTGCAACACGATTTTTGTAGTTGTTTTAAAAATTTAACTACTTTTCTTAGTTGCTTTAATTCTAAATTTTCAACTACATAAGAACTAGTGATATTTACTATACAAACAGTATTATAGATTAACTGAAAAAGTAATTAATTTAACAACTTTTCACTCTACTACCCAATAGTATAGTTGAATTTTTCCAACAATTTTTTTTCAGTGTACGGCAAACTCTACTAGTAATTAGAGAAATTTTGTAGTTCTTCTAATTTGGGTTTGTAT